>JPYR01000021.1:132578-164568 GCA_000775305.1 Belgica antarctica
TCTCTCTCTCTCTCTCTCTCTCTCTCTCTCTCTGACTGCTGCGTTTTATGTGGTTGACACCGAAAACAAACATGTTTTCTAATTTAACTTGTCTGGCAAGGAGAAATTTAAGGCAAAAAAGCAACAAAGAACTCAATGAAAGCTTTGAATTAATGAATATCATTCTCCCGCTGAACATCGGCGTTGTTGCTTTTATAATTCATCTTTATTATCTTTACTTTTAACCATTCATTCATTTTCATAATCTCGAAATGATTAATTTCTCTGGTTGCGCTGTTGAATCGCTTTCTTTAAGTGTTTCGCTGTGTTTGAGCGCACAACGAAAAAAAATTCTTTATCCCCGAAGCTTTTGTGCTTCAACAATACCAACAGAGAAAAAGAAAATATTTACAGAAAGTAAACTTTAAGAGTGGAACTTTGAAGGTTCAAGTTTCAACTTTTAAGCTTTGATGCTGCTTCTGCGTTTGTAATTCATAAATCATTAAATTCTCCTCGTTTCATCTTCAGACATCTTAACTTTATTTATTTCTAGTCTACTTCCATTCTTATCATCCGCCAAGTCAATTTCCGATATTAAAATAGCATTGAACGCAAATAAAAGCAAAAAAGACGTCAAAATCGATGGAATAATGAAAAACGATGGCAATGGTTGATAGAATTGACGACGATTTGCTTTATTTCTTCGCACTTCTCTCGATCACATCCATTCACGATATCATTAACACGCTACTAAGAAAATTTTTTTTTGGCGTTCGCTGTAATTTATTTTTATGACTTCCGAAGGAACCTCGCTTGATTGGATTTTCCTTGATTGCCAGCTTTATTGCCAAATCGATGATTGAAATTTTTCAACTTTCCGCATTTAGCGAGAAAAATAAATTTTCGTCTCGACTAACTTTTGATTTGGGTCGGAACGATTTCGGATGTTACCACTCATTACAATCACAAATTAGTTACTGTGCGGCGGTGTGACAAGTGATCGAGAAAGGAAATGTATTCAAAAACTTAGACCCAGTTATGAGAATTTTTTCAGGTTTGAACTGAGCTAGAATTTTACTTAAGAGACCACTTGAAAGTAAAGTTATTTGCGGGAAATTCAATGTGGTTTCCTGCGTTTAGAAAGTTTCCACAGGATGTAGTGATTGAATTTCCTGTTTTTAAATGAAACGGGAAAAAGGACGACCGAGGCAGGAAGATATTGGAATTTCAAGATAGGAATTTCCAGCCTTCAGATCTCCGTGAAAAAGAATTCATAATGTTTTCTTTGAAGAACTTTAAGCTTTACTATCTATGGTTGAATAAGAAATTGCAAAGGAAAAACTTCGTTAAAATATTTTCTGTCAATGCTTTGAAGGCTTTGGTCAGTCGTGCAATCAAAAATGTTGATTTTCCAACGATTTGTGTTGATGCCCATTATAGCTTGACATCTATAAAAGGGTTGAGGCTAACGTACACTTTAAAGTTTGTAATTGTTAAAAATTTGTCCATTCACGAAAATTCACTGAAATATGTTCAAGTCAAGAACTTTTTTTACAAAGATTTTTAGTTAAGTACTACAAATCACTCACAAAAAATCACTTTCCAGTTTAAATTTAAATTTCCTTTTGGCAAACAAGGGCCAGGTCGCTTTTTTATCTGATGGACTGTGAAGTGATGGAAAATTCCCACAGCTGAGTGTCTTGTTTTGATTGAAATATTTGTTATTGACAACGGGACAAGAAAAATCAAAACAAAAGGAATAAGAAACTGATGTCAACTTTCTTCTTCATCGCTTATAATGCTGATGATAAAATTTTATATTTTTCTGTAGCGTCCGAGTGAAAGCAAGAGTGAATAAATCGCCTTCCCTTCATTGGTTTTTTCTTCCGCGTCTACTCAACTTCTTGAGATTGTTTTTATTCTCAGTTTCCTTGGTCAGCCTAGTCTTGTTGTTAAAAAGCAAAGCGAAAGTGAATCTACGAAAGAAAAATCTCGAAGGAAAATTAAATTGAGTTTCAAATATTGATTCAGTGAACCTAATTTTCAAAGGTGCTTGAGGCTGGTAATAAGAGCTATAAAACAAGTTGTTGTTTTGAAGACCTTTTCCGATAGTTCAGATCAGCTGAAAAGTTTTTGGTCTCATCACGAAAAAAATCTTTGAACTTTGAGACATTAACAATCCACAAGTTTTCAATCGAATTAAGTCAACATTTTTATCGCTTTCTTCCTGCACTTCACAAATGCTCAAAGCACTGAAGCTTAGCAATTAGATTGAATGGAGTTTAATAGCAATCAACCTCTTCCACTTTTTATGATCCCTGAAACGTAATGGGTTAGAAAGCAACCACAACACTTTTCATTGCTTTATTTTGTTTCATTTAAAATAGAACCGCAAACAACTCCACACTTTTATAGTTTTCCAGTCGCTTTTATTTGCTAGCAAGCAAAAAACATTTTTCGATACGTGATCTTTAAGCTGCAATCCTTAAAGCCACTCTGTAGCTTCAATAGAACGTTTGTTCAAAAAATACTCAACTCGTGTTAGGAAAACTTTCTTCAAAACGTAGGAAACATCTTCAAGGGTATATTTCTTGCAATTGATTGGAAAAATAGGACAACTTCTTAAAAAGGGCAATTATTTACCTTCAAATAAAGGTCTGGTCAGGTTTTTTGAGAAAAGAATGTGCTTAAAAGCAAAGCAAATGCTTACTAATTGAAATAGAAGTCTCACAATTGCGTAACTCGGAAATCTACCTACAGCCTTGTCACTCAATATTGATAATGAGATCGAGTCGTAAACTTGCCGAGAAGCCATTGGGAAGAAAAATTTGCCTAGAAACAAGGCGAGGCTGCAGTAAACACTCTCAAAAATAATGTTTGTTTGTTACTCTCGGCTTCGTTGCCGCTCACAAACAAAAAAGTTGTTGGTTTTTCTGGCAGCTCGTTCAGGTGTGCAAACAAAACAATCTGGAACGAGCAGGCTGTAATGTTTTTAAAGCACACATGAAACCTGTTGTTGTTGGAATTCTTTTTAAGGAAATTACAAGATTTTCATTTGTTTCTCAGCTTAGACTAGAAGGTTTTCGTAAACAATTGCTGAAAATACGTGTGTACGTTAAAAAAAAGTCCTCTTTCGTCCTTAACTTGCACATTCGTGATGAAAATTACGACTCATGTGGACGACAACGAATGAATAATATAAGAAAATTCAATTTCCAGGCAATTACTTAATGAGGCAACTTTGAAATTGCTTTCCTGCTTATGAATCTTGCTGCTAAATAGTGTCTTCAATTATTTAGATGCTAATTGGACCTGGATTTGTTTTTATTTTCATTTTGGGAGTCGTCAGAGCTTCCATGGCGGTTTGAGCGGTTATACACAACTTTTGTAATGGGAATTTTGTGGTTGATGTTGACAAAACTTCAATTTGAAAACTTTTCATGATCCTTTGGTAGTAAAAAAGCACCCACAAGCCATGATAACTTTGACTTCATATTTTAGTTTCACAATTTAAAGCTTTAGTGTTGACTTTTAGATTCAATTTCAACAAATAATTCGTTTAAAAACGCTTCAAAGACTTTAAAAGCCATTACAATCTCCTATTCATCGTTGATAATCCCTGGTGACGATTTAAAATGCTGATTTAGCTGTTCGACTTTTCTTCTCGCTGCTTTCAATTTTAATTTTAGCTGCTCTAATAAAAGTTATTCAAGGAAGTTTAAAACGCTTCGGCTTGAGAAGATAATGAAATTTATTAGCGGAATTGAATTAAATCCCGAACTCAGCAAAGCGATAAAAAAATGAAACTTTTTCGATGATTTTCTCTGCGTATCGTGTTTAACGAGTGTTCCGAGGGATTTCTTCAAATGACAAGAAAGGCATGAACATTAATCACGGTTTCATTATCAAAACAGGGAGTCGAAAATACGCACATGAGCCATAGAATTTTTACTACGATGGCACAAAGTTCAGTAGAATTCGTTTCCTAAGTAATCCCGGAATTTCTGATAAATTTGCCTGACATTTGAAAAAGGTTTTCTCAGGAAACGACAGTCATGAAGATTTCGGTTTCGTCAAAGTCTTCTCAATCGTAACATTTGATTTGTTGTCCGGTCTAAGAAGATTGAATTTCGGTATCACAATCTCAGGATTGATTTTTGTTTTGCTTGGCTTCGGCGCCTTCGCAGAAGTCGACACTGCTACATGAACATGAATGAACCACATTAAAGTTCGGCAATTTGGGTCGACAGAGTTGTGCTTGTGAGCTGTTAATAAATACTTGGTGACATTTTGGCGAACACGGTTGTGTCGTTACAGAACACGCAATGATTTATTTTTTTCCCCCAGTTTTCAAGGACGAATAATCTTCCTTTAAAGTTGAACATTCTGATTTCAAAATGTGTTAAAGCTAATCTTGACGGATTTATATTATAGCTTTTCACACATAAAATGCATTTGAGCCAAACCCTTAGAAAAAACTGAGAATAAATCATAAAATGTTTATTGCTTGTAATTTAGATCAACCATAAAGCACATATCAGACTGGTTTGGGATGTGTGCACGAATTTTGAAATGACTAAGGACGGGATTTTATTGGATGATGTTCTCACGGAACTGTTTCACAGAAATTGCTTCCGAAAATGGACATGAAGTGTTTAACAGATAATTGGAGGTCAATTGAGAGTCCAACCCAAACGCTGCAAAGTTCAAAGCGTCAGATTTCAATTCTTTTCCAAATTGAAAGCATGTGTCTAGCCCGTTCCGTGTTTAGTTCCAAGAAATGTTCTCGTTAATTGCTTGTGCGATGGAACAAAAAAACGTTTTATTTATTTTTGTTTTGCAAAGTGTAAAGCAAAAATACTTTCAAAGTAAACACAAATGCGACCGACTGCGAAAAACGCTCGATTAAATGGAAATTAAAGTGATATTTACGATGTGAAAATATTTTGCCGCCACAAGTTCTTTTTACGTGAATATTTTCTAACTATACAATTTATCGTAGCAAGCCTGAACATTTGCGGTGAATCATGATGAATGGCAAGCATTAAAGTGAAATTGAATAATGTGCTAGTTCAGCCTGTGAGTTTGTTTACTTTTTCGAAGTTTAAATTGTTTTAAAAGTCGAATTGAAAGTAAAAACATTCATTTGCGAAAATTTACGAACATGTTTTCTCAGAAACTCGTCCAAAAGTTCTGCCTTGAAGACTTGTGAGAAAAAACCATAAATCTCAACATCGACATTGCAAAAGCCTTTTCCAAAGTGACACAATCAAATTCCCATCGCAGTGTTGCGACATTGAACACATTGTTATCTATGGGATATAAAAATAAAACAAAATTCTTCAAGCCAATGACGCGATATCGATGTTTCATTTGATTCAAAACTTTATGGTTTAGGCTAAAATGTATTCCAATGAACTTTAAAAATCATCTTAAGGCTTCTGGAAAAATTGCAGGTTATGTTGATGAATTCTTAGTGCAAACAAAAACTACCATCGTTGTTTACGTTTTCGCGACAAAGCAACCATAAATCGATCTATCGATTTTGAGTAGAATATATTGCACTTAAGGGACTTCGTCATAAACGCAAAAATGTTATTTTCCTGCAAGTAATTATAGGGAAAGTTCGTCTGCCTTCAACAGGAATCACAAGACCTTGCAATGCATGACTGAGTGGCCTAGAAAGCGATCGGAAAATTATGCCTTAGAAGTTAATAATACAAAAGCACATGCAAACATTTTCAACTCTCTCACAATTAAAAGCTAATGGCAGGGAAAGTCCATGCCAAACTGGCGTGAAGCCGAAGGATGAAAAACTTTTCCTTCGAAAGTCTTGCCATAGAATTATTTTAATTATGTGCAGTAAACACGAAGACATTGTGCTAAGACGCCAGTTTCAAGGTCGAAGAAAATGATTTTCAAACTCGGCAATTCTTGCGTCATTTCAACTTGTTACACGTTCATCAACACTTGAAGTTTCCAAACGAAAAAAAGTTTTCTTCAAATACGTGGCGAACAAACTTTTTTGATCTCGCAAGAGTGGAGTAAAATGAAGCTCGAGAAATTTCCGCGTGCAAACGAGAGAAAAACTTATCCGGAAGCTTTTAAAAGATTTGCTTACCTTTTCAAATTTCCTTCCGGTGTTTGGAAACAAAGTTGAAAAGAAAACAAAACTTCCATCGAACGTTCTGGGGCGATGATTACGATGATACTTCACGCATGATAAAAATCACTCAGCGTGTCATAAACATTGCTATTCGCTTCCATCCTTTATGCTCCGGCGCAATTTTCACGCAATCGTAAAAATGTGAAGCGTTCTTCGGGCCACATTCTGACGACTTTTAGTACATTTGTCCTTTCCTTTCCCAGCAGAAAAATGGAATTCATAAATTTTCGTGCATTTAATCCATATAAATATTCGTTTTGTTTAACCCATGGTTGTTATCCATGTTCCGAAGCTTACACACATCGTTACCATACGTTCTTCCTTTAGTTGGTCAGAAGAAAAATGCGATTGGGCTTAGCAAAGTTTTCGAAGCTTTTGTTTCATCGGCATTTCATAAGAGATTTATGCTTGCGGGTTCGAGATATTTATATTATTTCCGAACAATAATTTTTTCACATGTGGTCAACGCTATCTTCGTCTAGCAGATATTTTTTATCAGCCGAAATCTTTCTAATTTATTCTATTAAGAACAGTTTTCTTGAAACAAAAACTTCACAAATTTAAATCTCAAAAACTTTCATATACATGAAGACGCAAATATGGCGTTGATCTACCCTTAAGGTGGGTAACATTAAATCGTGCACATGAAGTTTATTCAACCCGTGAAAAGAAGCGAATTTTTTACGGTAACTTTGAGAAATAAATATTTAAAAGTAAATATCAGCAAAGCGAGTTTAATACAGTTTCAAGAAATCAAATCAATGTTTAATAAACTTTCAGCCAACAACAGATTTCAGCCTTCGAAGTCGTTTTATAAAAAATGTAATCTCGATTAATTAAATTCAATTTTTCTCTGTCTTCATGGAAATATCAAAATTTCAATTGAAAATAATCATCTTCTTCGTTGGTTCTCTTGAGCATCAATTTCCATTAAACTTTTTTCGATGTTATTATTTTTCAGCTAAAAATCATTCAAAATTTCCATCATTTGCTTCTTGATGGTTATAAAAATGTAATGCTACGTTTCCTTTTAATCATGTCAGATGAAGATCTCCGTTCTTCATTCCAAAAGGTTATGGAACTAAGTGATTTCTCAAATCGAATCATCATCTGCTGTAAGAGCTCAGCAGTTGCTGGTTTTGTAGACATTTTGGCTACACATTTAAATCAAGCTTAAAACTCAAAATGAATAGTGATTCAATTTTAAGACCTAGGTAGACCTGACTAAATTTTCCGCTCAAAATCTTGTCTCCTAAAGACGCCGTCCAGACGCCGTAGTTTCCCCGCAGTTCCTTACATCTGTGAATTACGTGCGCTATTTTCATAGTTTCCACACTGACTGGCCAAGTGTGAGTGCCAAAATAACGCACAACAGCTTTAATTTAAACTCGACAAACGTATTCCTTTCAGGTCGACCTAGCTTAAGACTACTAGGATTTAAATAGATCGTTGATTGATTGCCTGTTGCTCCAGATCTTAGAAATTATTAAAGGGCGTCAGATGAATCGTTGATTAATTGTAAAGAACATTTAAAGTTATGAAAATATATCAAATGCAGAAAGGTTACGTGTCGGCAACCATTAAACTTCAAACATTATTTTAATTTTCTCACGACTCTACCAACTAGTTTTCAGAGGCAAAACTCACTCGAGTAATGAAAACTTAAGTTTGTAATGATCACGTACTTTGAAAACAATTTCGTTAAGCTTGTGGAAAGCTGCGATAAGGAACTTTTACTTCAGGTAGTTGTGGAATCATTGAACGTTAACCTAAATAAACTTTTATGTATAATCAAATTGCATTTACATTAAAGTTTATGAACTCGAACATAAAGTTTGAAATACTTTTCTATTGTAAACTTAAACAAAAAGGCAAGACAAACAAACTTTTAACACAATAAATTTGAACGCAAACTTACTGTAGCGTGCTCATCGCTGATTAACTTTCTCATTATCCTTGACACAAATTTAATCTCAAAAACTTTTCACGGTTTCATCACGACTTAACTGAAATCAACAAATCCACTTCGTGGTTAGGCAAGTGTTTGACATTGCAATCTTCAATCAAAGACAACCGCAATCCTTACCAAAAAATAAATTTTTCGGTGTTCTTTGGTAGTTTAGTTGCTAAGGGTAAAATAATCTTCTGAATCAGTTAAGACATCAAACGTTTCAGTTCACAAATTTGATGAAAAGATTCCAGTAAATCAAAAACTATTCCCATCACCAAGGAAAATGTCTTTGAAAACGGCAAAACCATTAAAGAAACTGTTGAACAGCTTCATTAATTATTCAACACATCCGGTATCTTAAAAGTTTTATTTTCCTTTCAAAGGAAAAGACTGTGCAACGATCCTTCACTGATGTGATTTCTTACGTAAACAAGCGCAATGTCTGAGATGACGATAAATCAAAACCTGTGCACATGATAAAGCACCAATGTATTCAGATGACTGCCAGCCAGTTGAGTGATTTATCATTCATACATGTCAAGCTTGATTGATAAGCTTGTTGCTTCAGGATATTGAACCTTGGCCAAATGAATGTGGTTTGCACGGTTTGCTTTCAAACTCGAACTTCTTGTGCACCCACGTCCTTTCGCTTTCCAAACATAATTGCGTGAATAAGCGAACGACAGGAAGTTTTCACCACCCACGTTAGACACGTGTGTGATGAAACGATACTCACGAACGAATGCTATGCTCGGTGAATATCAAAACGGCCGTTATCAACCTCCAAGGTTTTGTGATGAAAATTTTCAAGAAATTCGCTGTATCTTCATGTCAAGCCAATAACGTTTTAAGAGACAAAATGTTTAATGTGAGATGATACATGTATGCTCATCACAGAAAGTGATGAAGTGTGATGAATCTCTGTCGTTTTTCCTGACAATGTTTTTGTTATTTGAAATTTTGGAAGCGTTCCAAGTCTCCAAAGATGCGAAAGAAGAAAAAAATAATCATCAACAAATCACTTTACGAGTTCATCGTCAAAATTAGCCATCAGCAGTCAAGCCGTGATTTTCATAAATCAATCATTTCGGCGATTTAACGGTGTCATTAAGTTATTTTATCCCTGTCGACGAAATAACTCTCGTAAAAAGCGATATTAAAGCATCATTGATCCTTCCCCTGAATTTTGTTCAACATCCGTTCTCAAGGCTGTCCGGTGATGACGCAAAATGTTGGAACGAAAATCTCGAATGAGTTTCACATTCTTTCGGTCGTCTCATGCTGCGAAGCGAATCACTAAAAACTTATTTTTAGTTTCTCATAAAAAGCTAGAAAGAAAAGATTTCCACTAAAAATAAATCCCAAGCAAGTTGAGGTCAGTTTTCAATTTATCATCTCGGGCGACTAATCGCGGAATGTTAACCTAAACGAGTGGATTTCATTAAACGCGCTCCGCATCATTACAATAAATTAAGGTTTTCGTTCTGCCACCGTTTTTCGTTCAAAATGTCTAAGGTCGGTGATGATTTTGGTGTAAAAATAGCAGCGAAGGAGAATTTTCAGCTAAACCTTTGACCGTGACCTTTAGGATGTTGACTTGCACATCGTGTTATCAGTTATTCCAGGGCGTTCTTCGAATGGCAGCGTGCAAACTCCATTAACATTTCGGATTGCATGCAGTCTCAATTAAATATTAATTTGCAATAACAAATTGAATTTAGGTTTTAAATTGAGTGCCAAGGCACAACAGCAGCGCAGAAGAAAATTGCTCGTGGTTTGCTGATGAAGTGAAATTTTATTCAGAAAATTGCTGACCACACAATGAAGCCCTGTTCATGAAGAAAACTCCCTGGTCAAACTTCTCCACTTGTTCTTGAAGGAAGCCACAATCGAGACGAACGTTTCGAAGAAAGTCTTTTATTTGTTTGGCAAACAAACAAAAGCTAATTAGTTTCGTTCGGTCTGTGAGAGAGCAAAACGAATTAAACTGAAACCTTTTTGTTTTGGAGTGATATCGCTTCAGCCTTGCTTTTCTCAAGTACAACATTATTCGAACGAAAGAAATTTAAGTAAACATCGGCTTGGGAGATACTTCAATGAAATTCAACCCTCGCAACGTGACCTGAAGTTTAAAAATATTGCTTCCATTCAATTCAAGCTATTTTTACCTCCACAAACTTCAACTTCCTTACGGAGTCGAGTTTTACTGCTGTTCGGTCGTTACGAAAGGTTTTTGATGAGATATAGATGCTTTAATGTGCTTTTATGGAAAACATACAGTGGAGATTCTGGAATGTTTCTTTTCCTTAAAAATTGTGTAAACTGTTGAGACATAAAGCTATGCAAGTTTTTGTATCAGGAATTGTAAAAATATCTTGAAACTTCCGAAAAATGATTTTGTGACAAGAAGCAACGTTTTGATTGGCAGAGTTATAAGGGTAGAAAGTTAACTGTTCTTGAAATTTGACTTCTGTAATAAATTTTGGCCTTTAAAAACTTGAAGTGAGTGGAAGAATTTTTTTTAAGCTAAATAGCTAACCATCAAAGACAGCATCCATGCGCATAAAATAATTCTCGCAGCCAAATCAATAAATTTCAGTTAAACTTTACATAAACGCAGCCAACGGATCAAACCACGACTGTTGTATTTCATATCAACCATTTAATCATAAACATCGATTGCAATCACCATTAGATCCCCACTGTACATCCACAGCGTCTTATTTCAACCTATTGTTCCATAAAAATACAAATAACGAGACAACTAAATAAACAATTCCACCTTTCTTGTTTACTTTCAGACAACATATTCCATTAGTTATCCTAGAAGAAGGCAGCTACGAGAAAGACGTGCTGTTCTATGTGAATATTGGCGTACCACATATGATTGGAGGTAAATTTTTCATCGGTTTTAGAAGCGTAGTTTTCAGAGAGAATTTTTTCATGATTATAACACTACAGATAGAAAATTAGTTTTTTGTGTTTTCCTTTTCGAGTTATATGTTTTCCACACGTACACCCTCGAGTATGGATTTCAATTAAGACTTTAAACCATAGTTGCAGTGGATAGATCCTTTAGAAAGTCACGCTAAAGGAGTTTTGAGAACATTTTCCGCTTGAGCTGCTCCTTATGCAAAAACGACAAACAATTTTGTTGACGTAAACATTTTCCACACACCACTCCAGGGTTGCCCTCAAAATGAATTTTAAGTTTACAAACTTGGTTTGAGTTTCTTTATTTAATTTCCGTTTTAGTTTTCCGTGTACTTAGAGTTGGTGATTATATTTTTGTAGCGTTTTGTTTAATTATTTTAAAGCCATTCCAATTGAAAATAGTATTTTCCAATTAATTTTCCGACCGTCTTTTACATCATCGCCCAGAAATTACTTCTGTTACTTCATCGGGATTCCATTTGAAGATTTTGTAAACGTTCATTAATTGCGAAAATAAACACTGCAATTTAATCTGCGCTGTTTTTAATCAAACCGTGTAATTGGTTATTAATATTTTTCCTTTGGGTTCTGGTGTTTATTGATCTTTCAATGAAAACAGAAATATTTTGTCGATGAACTTTTTCCGATTACTTAATTGCAATTGAATTGAAGGAAATTGCTTTCGAAGTGGCACAAGTTGTGAGAAGTTTCAGATTGTTTGAAACTTTTTCCTTAATGAACTTTAATACAGAATACTTGTCAAGTTTAGTTAACTTCAGACTTTCAAACTTATGTGCCAAGAAAGCAAATTGCAAAAGTTCTTCTTTGGAATTTGTGTCATTGCAGATGACAAAATAGTTTCGACGAAATCTTTAGTTTCAGTTCTGTACCAAATTTTAAATTTAATTTTCAAGAAACGTTTTCGGAAATTGATTGGAAAATAACGACGCGTGATTTTAATAGAAAATAGAAAACTTTAACGAGAAAATCTTTGCGATGTTGTTGAATAAAGCAAGAATTCATTTGACTTTTTTAGGTATTTGTTGAGTTATTAAGCACAACAGAAAGGATTCAATGCAAATATTTTCTGTTTTTAATTTGATTAGTGATGAAAAATAGTTATTTTTACTCTTTGAATTTGGTCCATGGACGCGACACTGTAGGCACTTCGATAATTGTATGAAATTTCAAATAAGTTTTCTCGGTCACGGTCTAAAACAACAACAAGATTACTTTTACCTGGAACCTATTATAAAGTATTTATATTAGTTTAAAAAGTAACTCTCGTCTTCTTTCAATTCGAAACTTTTTCACTTTCAAAATTTTTAATTTACTTTTCGATATTTTTTTCTTTTTATATCTATTGCTTGTTTCTTCTGCTACCATCTCGCCAAAAAAAAAAAATCAAAAATGTGTACTTCTATTGTTTTATCATGTTGTTAACTGCTACATCATCAAACAAAAAAAAAAAACAATTAAACTCGATTTAAATTGCAAAAATCAACAAATGAAACAAAAAAAACTTTTTAATGATGGCTGTTGATTTCGTTTTTGAATGTTTAACGTGTGTGATATTTGAAATTAAACATCTACGAATCAAATGCTGAATCGTCATTGCAACTTTATATCAATCGATACAAAACAAACAATAAACTTGACGTTGTGTGTCTGCGATTGAATTGACGCAACGTCGCTTGGAACTCGTGGCTAAATGACTTTGGGGCGAATGACGACCGAACAAACTCTCGACGCGAAAAACAATAACGTAAAAATTGTTTACATGCAACATTGGCTGGAATTGACATGAACATTGTTGGATGCTTGTTTTTTGTTGACTTTTCCCAAAACAAATGAACCTTGAAAAAATCTTCCACACAAATTCAAAAAAATGTAAAAATGACTAATTTTGTAAGTAATGAAACATTTTCTCTAAAATTAATTCTTAAAAGAAAAAAAATCTGTGTCCTTTTATTTGTGTGACGTGTACAAAAATTGATTGTTAAGTGTCTACGCTTCAAAACTACATCAGAAAACGTTAGTTGCAAAATTTATTGTAAATACATCAAAAGGCAAAAGAAGATCAGTTAAGATTAACATCTTGCAAGAAGGTTTTTGCAAGAAGAATGAGCACCCAAATTGACAATGAACATGATTGCTTTAATTCTCTTTAGCGGTTTAGTGTCATTACAACAATTTGTCGTCATCAATTTCAAGAGACGACGTTTGACAATTGAAACAAGCAAAAGGAATAAAAAAAAATCACCGATGATCAGAGAACGAAGCAAAAATAATACAATTTAGAATCTACAAAGCACCATTTAGATCCTGGTGGTGATGCAGAAAATGGTTTTGAGCTGTTTTTTGTGAACGAAACTGTCAGTGTAAATCACGCAGATAAACAAATGTAGTAATTCCTTTGCATGAAGCTTTGTTTGTTGTTTTTATTAAAAAAAAGTTTTATAAATCCAAAAGCTTCTTCGAGACCGGATTTTGATTTGAACTTGTAGTAAAGTTTTAATCAGGAAATAAGTTTCAAATAATTTGTATTTAATTTTATTATCAGAAATCACGCTTTCTCTAGTGCAAAAAGCTTTCTCCATCGTTGGAAGCTCTTCCTATCGCCGGCAACAAAAGGTGCAACTTTCCAACCACAGAATTTCATGAATTTTCACAAGCACATTTATCAAAAAAGCACCAAACAAAACTTTCAACATGACATCGCCCGTAAACCTCTCTAGATAGCAAAAATATCGGTCCCAAACACGAAATTCGAACATTAAAACACTTGCCTTCTTATTTTTACGATAATGGTAATTGATCATAACTCATTTTAATTATGATTATTCAAGCAATAAGAGGATTAATTACAAATCATGAATGAAAGAAACTTAAGTGAATCTCAATTTACACAAATAAATGGCTCACTAGAGCGAAGTTTGTCTTCTTTTGCCTTTTGGTTTATCCACCTTCACTGTTCCATCGCTCAGATTCACCCATTTGAATAAAAATGTACGCTTGAAGAACATGCAAAACGCTTTCTAAAGCATACCAGAACATAATTTTTAATTGCTTTTTCATTCCACAAAAGAAGAGCTTTGAACGAGCACGATAAAAAGCAGTCATCAGCGACACATGAAAGCCGCTGTGGGAAAATTGTTTTCCAGATTAGCAACCACTTATTTTCCGTGTTGTCATACCGTGCTTTTTGTGCTTACTTTTTTACACCCAGCACCGGGAGTGTGTGCATGAGTCATTTATGTGTTTCTTGAGTGTAGTGCAATGGTTTTTGTTGTCACGAAATGTAAAACACATGTCTAGTGAAAATGAGTTGTACTTGTGCTTTAACATTTTAACGCTGCACAAATTCACTAAATCGCCCTGCAATCATCACCCTTTATGTTACCAGCCAATTAGCAGATCCTTAATCTTACTTCCATTGAAAAAATTGTAAACTCATTAGACCGCTTTGCCACCTTCACTGCCTTTCTTCTCACTCTCTGTTTCTCTCTCTAATGGTTCATTTAATTACACTTTCTTTTGTTTTTATATTTTCTCCGAACATATTCCCGCCCGAAAATGTTTTGTTTAGCAATTATTGTCCATTACTTATTGTTAAGGATGTCACCCTTGTCCGAAAGCATCGTGAACAAGCTGAGAGATTTCGTTGTTGATGGTCAAAAGCTTTGGACTTTTTAAATCTTTAAGGACCATTCAAGCTTTTTTAAAGCTTCCAACTTTGATTGTTTCATAAGCCAGACAAACAAATATACACTGATATGCCAAATTTTTAGTTATCATCAAAGTTCAACTCAAGAACTTTTAAAATTTTCAGTTTTTTCATTAAGTTTTCTTTCCAAAATCACTTCACGGCTTGTTCAAGATAGCAGTTCAGTTGCCCCCATGACACATTAAAGTTCCGAGTTTTCTCTTAAAATCCGCTAATTTTAACTTTTAATTATTCTCTCCGCTCGTCTGTCGTGTAAATGAATCCAGGCGCTAATGACGACGATCTCATAGCGCAACAGATTCAAGAGGCTGAAGCTAAGGCACCCGAGGATCTGACAGAACAAGACAAAATGGTGCTGCTCGGGAGACCGAAAAATGGTGATATTATTCGAGCACAACTACGCGTTAAGGAATCCAAAGAGTTTAAGGTGAGTCGAAGATACAATTTTAAGGGCCAACACGATTATTTACATGCCATACATTGAAACCTTTAAATATTCAGCCACATTTGGAAGCTCAGCAATATTTAAATTCCAAATTTTATGAATTTTATCTTGGCTTTCCTTGTCAGAAAGACGAGAAAATGTTGAAATTGAAATGAATTGAAAGTTTCTCATCCGAGAGACAGAACATGCATGCCATGGTAACTCTGAATACATTTCCCAACATCCATCTGAATTGAATTTCATCAAAATATACAAATTTCCGACTTTTAAAAATAAATTCATCTTTGCCATAAGATTCGACGAAGCGCAAGCAAAATTTCACATGTGTTGTTAGGAAGAAAAAGAAAAAAATCGGATATTGTTTCAATCGAAATTACCGAGAGAAATTTAAAATGATTTTATTTCACTAAGGCATCTTTTCAAGCAGTCTCGTCCTAATCGATACTGACAGATATAAACATCGTTGATGCTATAGGCGGCCATAAAATCGCCCTAAAAATATTTTCGCTGCGATTTCCGCCAACAAATCGTCTCATTGCTAATAAAGCTTCTAATTATTGCGTGAAATAAGCCAGAAGTTCAATTTGGAATGCTTTATAGCATGCCTAGAAGTTTTTTGTTCGTCTATTGTATAAACAAGCGACGTCGAGAAGCAATTTATCCCTTCATCGTTTGCACAAAAAAACTTCGCACCGAGTTGCTCGGCAAATGGAATTTTATCATCGTTGTTAATCATGAAGAAGCGTAATAAATCAGATAAGTCAGGAACGCAATGTCGAATCAGACTTCATTCATTAGCTTCAAGCTAGGACAAGAAAGTTTTTTCTCGCACGATTAATAAGCTGTTAAACTTATGAAATGAAAAATTGTCGAGATCGTGATTTTCCAGTGATTAATTTCAATCTGGAGTTTCCTTCAGATTAATGAAGAAAGGGTTGAAAAGGGATGAAAAGCCGAAGAAAATTTGAAAGAAAACATTTCTGCAATACATTTCTTTAAGAAATGTATTCAAAATAGTTCAATTTCATCAGCTCAACGATATCTTAGAGAAAATTTAAATAAAATCAATCAAAAGTTTGACAATCTTTGGTTGAAAGCATTTAAAATCTTCTTCTTTTTTTCAAGTTTCTTCTATCAGCGAACGTCGTCAATGGCAAAAACTTGCAAGAAACTTTGTAATCAAATTTCAATCAGCTTCGTATTGAAGCGGATGTTCTCACAGCTTTTCGTGTTTGTTTAGTCAGTTGAAGTCGAGTTAATCAAGATTTTGTGATAAGCCGGATGAAGTACTTATAAATGTAAACATGAAAGCTGAAGCGATAAACGATTAAGGATTAAATAAACAAAATATTTAATATCCTTGGGCTCGAGACTTGTCGCAAAGCGTGCTATCAAGGATCTAAATTCTGTAATGTCTTTGAGGTGGAAGCCAGATGAACAATTTTAAATTAAATGATGATGACGGCTTGTGACTTCGTTGAATCGAAGCTTTAAAGCAAAAACCTAATCTTCCAATTCCAAGCTTCATCATCGCACAAGTTCTAGATCACTCCCCTCGAGCACGAATAAATTATTTTGTGAATTTTCATTTTAATTTCATATCTCCCGTATTTGAAAAAAAGCAGAACTCATAAAAAATTTAATTTCACTGCGTAAATCTTGTCTATGCATAAGAAAACGTGAAAGCACGGAAGAATTCCGGAAATTCAGTCATTGTAGCGAGTGACGAGATGACACAGATTAGCGCCCGCATGTTTCCACAGCAAAAAGGGGATCTCAATTTAATTTCGGGTTCATGATGGAACCTTGACACAATTTTGATCCTTATTAACTTTTCTCGTCCTTTTTACAAGTATTTTCCGTCGGCAACTTTGAACGACCTTTTGAAGAATATTTTTTTGTTATTTTCTAACAAATTCATATTCAAGACGCGGGCAAAATGCTTAAAGCTTCGGGGATTTTTAAACGAAAGCTTATGAAATTTATACCAAGCTAAGTAGAAAAAAACCTCCAGATGGTGATGTGACAAAAAAATTAGAAAATTTTAGACGAGAGAACTTTTGCAGTTATTTTTTCACAACAAAGCAAAACTTTTTGATTTTTCCACACAGTTTCTAAACCATTGTGTGTGTTCACAGAAAAACCAGACGAAGGCTTGAAATCTCGTAAAAAATTCCTGGCTACAAAACCAAGAACACTCCACTTAAATTCTTCAATTTTTCTTGAGTGTTATTAAGCTTTTTTCGATGTTTTGGGTCTGTTTTTGGATTTATCACAAAGCTAAGATAAAGTCATATTTGATGGAAAAAGGAACGTTTCCGACGGTATACGACAGCTCTCTGTTGTTATCGAGACTTCATGACATTCAAATCAGTTGATTTTCGACTTCCAATCTTTGCTTCTCACAAGTCAATCAAATTTGAAGGCTTCATTAGGCATCTACGATGAATTCATACGAAGTTTGTAACGTGAAACGCAATCGATTGCGCGAAAAACCAACTTTCATTCCCTATAAAGCTTGTCGTCGATTTTCCTTCGTGAAACCTTAGATTTGTCATCATTAAGATCGTTTTCACTTTGCCAGCGCATAAAAAACAGGCGCGAATTTATCGATTGATGCTTCATTGATTCGCGAGAAATGAAATCAACATGAAGAATCTTCCATAATGCGATTATAATTCCTTCTGGAGCGCGTCACAGTGAAAAGCAATAAAACTTAGACATTCCCAGTAGGCAAACGCAACGACTCCCATAAATTCGCAGCACGTACGCTTGGAACAGGATGATAAATTTTCCAATTTTTTACTACACGTTAAAATTCTTTGGTTGAGTTTACGACTCAATTGAAGTCCTTTGCGAATATGCAAGCGAACGAAAAACGTGTAGTAACGGAAACACTTTACTCACGAACGAGAATTGTAAAACAAATGCACAAACCGACGTTGATTTTTATAACAAATCAGCCTTTGAACGCGCTCGAGTTACTTATGACCGGCTTTTCGGAATTGCGTAATGACTTTTTATCATGGCGCATTCGGAGCTTGACTAATCGATCGATTCTTCAAATTGTCACCTGAACACGAGGCAGCACCAAGCCCTGGTCTTATCTTATCGCCGGCAACTAGAATTATGATAACGACGCCCGTGATTCATTGCACAACGCCGAAACTTTTGCGTCGAAATCTTATCGCAGCACACATTAGTTGCTTTTTGGACGCCTTTATTGACGGTTTAGTTACCAGTTGTGCTTCAGAAGTAAAATACTTGAGTGTTCTCTGTGACCCAGTGAATGTGAACAAAAACGTAACGCAAAATGGCGTCGAACTTTCTGATTCTTAGCGGAATTCTGCTTCTGACATGGCTGGCGTATTACATCAAGAAGAAATACACGTACTTCAGCTCCAGAGGTGTTCCATCTCCGTTCCCGATTTTTCCACTGGGAAATTTCTGGAAAGTCGGCATTACCAAGCACTTCATCGAGAAAATCAACGAAATATACCGGGAATTTAAAGGAAAAGATGTTTACTGCGGCTTCTACGTCTTCACCAAGCCAGTCATCCTAGTCCTTGACCTAGAACTGCTGAAAAATGTTTTGGTGAAAGACTTCTACTCGTTCCACGATCGTGGACTTTATCACAACGCAGACACCGATCCGTTGTCAGTTCATTTATTTTCGGTAAAATTTCTTAATCTCTCTTCAAACCGTGACGCATCACGCGATAACAAGCTTAAAAAAATTTACTGTTTATCTGTCTTCGCTTTTTTGAGGTGGAAGGCGAACACTGGAAAACTCTGCGACAGAAAATGACGACAACATTCTCCAGTGGAAAGATAAAGTGCATGATGCCAACGTTGATTAGCATTTCTGAACAGTTTGTTGGCCTCATTGATGAGTCAGTCGACACGAAGTGTTTGAACTATCGCGACATTTGTTCACGCTTCATGTGTGAAATCATTGGACAGGTGGCGTTTGGTTTGGAATGTAATTTATAAACGCTTACGCAGCAGTTCGAATGTTTATTGACAACCGATTCTTGTAGGCAACGCGTTGCGTGACCCGAACTGCCAAATGCTGTGCATCAGCGATTTTCTCAGCTTCACCGACACAAAACAGCGGATTAAGTTCTTGTTGGCCAATGCATATCAAGGATTCTGCCGCAAGATAAACATGCAGGTCACACCTAAACACATCCAAGATTTCTTCTTGAAAATCGTCATAGATACGGTCGCTTATCGCGAGAAGAACAATGTACACAGAAACGATTTCTTGGATTTGCTGATTCAGCTGAAAAACCACGGAAAGTACGACGACGACGAGAAAGTTATCGGCAAGATCTCGTTCACTGACCTAGCCGCGCAATGCTTCGTCTTCTTCCTGGCCGGATTTGAAACTTCATCGACGGCCCTTTCTTACGCGCTTTACGAGCTCTCAATCAACCCAGAACTCCAAGACAAAACCCGCAACGAAATCGAAAAAGTTTTAGAAAAGCACAACGGCGAGATCACGTACGACAGTATCATGGCAATGGAGTACTGTGGGCAAGTCATCAGTGAGTCAATGCGCAAATATACACCGGGGAACGTGCTTCTCCGTGTTTGCACAAAGGATTACCTCGTTCCCGGCACAAATCATGTCATTGAGAAAGGGAGTAATCTCATGTTGCCAATGCACGCTATTCACAACGATCCGGAATATTTCCCCAATCCCGACAAGTTCGATCCCGACAGATTCTCACCCGAAGAAGTCAAGAAGCGCAATCCCATCACCTTCCTCCCGTTCGGTAGAGTACCAAAGTTCTCCAGCCGTCAATTTCACTCAATCGTTCTTTATTGCAGGCGAAGGACCGCGTAACTGTATGGGACTCCGGTTCGGTATTCTACAAACTCGCTTGGGATTAGTATCCGTGCTGAAGAACTTCCGAGTCACTTTGAATAAGAAAACCATTCATCCCATTCGACTTGATCCCAAAGACGTCACGATGTGTCCAAAGGGCGGCATTTGGCTCGACAGTCATCGGATTTAAGGTCGGAAAGCATGTTGAACACAGTCCAGGGCCGATCAATCATGCAAAAGTTTTTTATCATGTAGATTTTGGGTTGCAAAGTGTGATTTTTGGGTTTCCACCCGAGACATCAGCACGCCGTCACCCAAATACTCCGTTCTTCTCTTAATCTTTTTGTGAATAAAATTCTGTTAAAAAGCAACCAGCAGAGACTTGTAAATCCATCACGACCGATGGATCGATGTATTGGTCGTCGATGTATTGGAAAAAATTTGCAGCAGAAGCTTCAATCGAAGGTTCAAGGTGTATGAGTGCGAACCGAGCCGGTGGCTTAGAAAAACAAGTTCTATTTTCGGAAACGTGAAACATGTGCCTTAAGTGAATCACCAGCACATGTTGTGTCTCGGTTGTGTAATTTTTTCTCTCTCGCGTCGTCGATTTTCTCGAATGTATTTAACGCCGACTGCTTCCAGAACGAAAACAAATTCAGTTTGAGTTCAAATTTTGTGCTGGAAAGATGGGCGTCGCTATAATTATTTTTATCGGTTTCATAACCGCAGCTTATTTTTATCTGCGTAATAAAATGAACTACTGGAAGGATCGCGGAATTCCAAGCGACAAACCGTCGCTGTTCTGGGGAAACTTGGACGGCGTTGGTCAGAAGATTCATTTCACCGCGAATATCCAACGAATTTACGAGAGTCACAAGTTCGGGAACAAGTTGATCGGATTCTACTTGCTACAAAGTCCGCGATTGATTGTTGCCGATCTCGATCTAATCAGAAACATTCTTATCAAAGATTTTAATTATTTCGCTGATCGTGGCATTTTCAACAACGCGGAAGACGACCCGTTATCAGCGCATTTGTTTGCTATCGAAGGTAATTAGCGATTGAAGAGAACATAATTTTAACAGCAGACTTGTCTGCATGCGAATAGCAAAAGTAATTTGAATCACATCAGTCATGCCTGAAGTTAAAATTATCTGCTAACCATGAATACGCATTAAATCAGAACAAACTTAAAGGTGAAAAATGGAAAAATCTCCGCCACCAGTTGAGTCCAACGTTCACAAGTGGCAAGATCAAGATGATGTTCTCAATCGTGCAGTCCTATTCGGAAGGTCTTGTCAATCTCGTCGCAGAAAATATTTCAAACGAACATGGAATCGACATCAAAAACATCTGCTCGCGCTTTACTGCCGATGTTATCGGTTCAGCAGCTTTTGGCATCGAATGCAATGCCTTGAAGGACGAGAATTCAGAGATGCTGAAAATGGGCGAGTTTTTCGACATCAAGGACTTGAGAACACGCATTAACTTCTTCTTTGTCAATGTGTTTCCCAACTTTGCCAAAAAGTTTCACATGAAGCTGACGCCGGCTTTTATCGACGAGTTCTTCATGCGCGTTATCAGACAGACTTACGACCATCGTCTGAAGAACGAAGTCAACCGTAGCGACTTTTTTTCGCTGCTCATGCAAATCCAAAAATATGGAAAGCTAAAGGATGACGAGGTCGAGAGCGGCGGGACGTTGACCTTCAACGAAATGGCTGCGCAAGCCTTCATCTTCTTCGTTGCTGGGTAGATAAATGCGAAATGTTGCAAACATTTATTGTCTAAACTCGAGTGAAACTTTGTTTTCAGATTCGAGACAAGCTCAACGACAATTCAAATGGCACTTTACGAGTTGGCTTACCGCCCCGAAATCCAAGAGAAATTGCGTCTGGAGATTAAAACAGTTCTCCAAAAGCACGACAACGCAATCACTTACGAAGCACTCGCGGAGATGTCGTACTTGGATCAAGTCATTAACGGTCTGTCGGTTCGCATTTGCATTTTTATTGTTTTCACTGAGTCATTTTTCATTTGAAGAGACACTTCGAGTCTATTCTCCGGTTGGACAGCTTTTACGAATCGCTTTGCGGGATTACCAAGTGCCCGGAACCGAGCTGGTCATCGAAAAGGGAACGTCCGTAATAATTCCTGTAGACGCTATTCACAAGGACACGAGATATTTCCATGATCCGTTGAGGTTTGATCCCGATAGATTCACGCCTGAAGAAATCAAAAAACGTCCTAACTTCACTTTCATGCCATTCGGTAGATGCGAATTGGAAACCAAATTCCCATTTGATGAATAAATGAATCTATTCGTAGGTGACGGACCGAGAAACTGCATTGGAATGAGATTCGGTTTGATGCAAAGCAAACTGGGAATTGTCACGTTGATAAGGAACTTTAGGTTCAAGCACCACGAGTGCATGACGTACCCGATGTTGATCGACAACTCAAATGTCGTGGTCACATCTCTGAAGCCCTTGAAATTGATTGCTGAGAAAATTGAGTGATGGACTCGAATAAAATTGAAATTGTATTAACGTGTCTTTATTTTGATAGTTTTATTTAATATTTTTCTGACAAGAACCTAAAAATCTTTCGGGAATGAAACGCAGTTCAATGTGGCATGAAAATAATCGTAAATAAAAAACTTTCCATTCCTTTTATGGTTCCGATAATAAAATTCCAATTTTTTTCTTTCCAGGTAAGTTAAGTTGTTATCATAATATGCCATCGTATTGTGAACTGCATTGAAGTTTAAAGAAGTTTTGAGTGCCATGCAAGGTAGGAGTGCGTCAATACTTTTGCAAAACTGAGAGTGGAGATTTTTGATTGTAAACAAACCGGCGTTTTATTTGACCAAATACGCGCACAAACCGGCGAAATGTTTCTCATGTGTGGCGGTAAACTGTATAAAGCACTAAAAGCGAATACATTCGCTATCACAGTCACAAAAACTTCTCTGTTTATTACACATTTTCTGTGAGAACACATCTCATCTCTTGCGTTATTTTTTGTTGTCACAGACACTAGCATTTTAAGCCAGCAAACAAAACACAGCAGGCCTGCAGTCAAAACCTGTTTTTACTCGAAAAACATCGGCAGCAAAGTTTATGCGCCAAGAAAATCATGAAAATTTACGATGCGTTAAGACAGCACATAATATCTGATATGAAGCTGTTCAAAAGCTTTCTGGCCGGAACTTAATTAAAAACGTTTAATATCAAGGGTTCAATATCAGTCTACTCAAAACCATCCATGCTAATATAAATTTCAGAACACAGCAAACTTGTACTATAGATAATAATCGCTTGATGGATTAACCGCATTTACTTCTGGTTCACTCGTGACTATGAAAAATTACGTTTCATTAAGAATTAATCGTGTCTAACCTTCACAGCAAAGAAGATTATAAGCGTGTTCGGATCTGACACTGCTACAAGCCATGAAGTAATTAATGTTGACAACTTCGACAAGCTTGGTTTGTGTACCCGTCTTATTTTGTATGTTAGTTAAATGTTATGTTCAACGTTTTTTTGCTTTAACCAAACTGAAAATAAACGTTTAAGCCTGAAACTTTTCAGCATGGTTCGAATTCACTTCAAAAAGTTAACAAATTTCCACACTTCTAAAAAGTTTTGGTAATCATTCTTTCCAAAAATTGCAAAAATATGGAAAAATGTATTTCAAATATTATATTTCATAACAACTTTTTCAATATTATTGGAAACTGTTTGGTCTTATTCTCGTCAAGACAATTAAAAAGTATTGTTTACATTATAAGCATTTCAGTAACCAAATCTTTTTTCACAATATTCTTGAAACACATCTGATAACGTATTCACAATAAACCGGTATTCAAATTCACAGCACACCACAACACAAAAGTCATGAATACAGTGCCGAAAGTTCTATCATCAATTGAGAGTTTTGGTCGCTCATTTAGTTAGTTTTCGAGTTTCAAGCAAAGAAGTTTTAAAAATGAACTACACGGAAATATTATTGTACGTCGTTCTACCTCTTATCACTGTTGGCTACTTGTTTTTGAAGAAAAAGTTTTCTTATTTTGAAGATCGTGGAATTCCGCACATCAAACCATCATGGTTGATGGGAAACATGAAAGGTGTCGGACAAACAGTTCACATTATTGACTTGGTTCAGAAAGTTTATGAGAACGCGAAAGAAAAAGATGTCATCACTGGATTCTACACGGCAATTGTTCCAACTCTTGTAGTCACTGACCTAGAACTTATCAAGCAAATCACTGTCAAAGAATTCAACAATTTCACTGACCGTGGAGTGTTTGTGAACGAAGAAGATGAACCGTTGACTGGGCATTTGTTTGCTTTGGGTGGTGAAAAGTGGAGATTCTTAAGAAATCGTCTCAGCCCAGTGTTCACATCCGGAAAAATCAAGAACATGTACCACACGATCTCTGATAAAGGCGACAACTTAATCAAATCAATCGAACTTGCGTCAAAGTCTGGTTCAGTTGACATGAAAAATATCTCGAATCGGTTTACTGTCGACGTGGTCAGCTCGTGTGCGTTTGGAATTGAAGCAAACACTTTGAATAACGAGCATCCAGAGGTTATGCAAATATTGAAGCAAACATCCGGTGAAGAATCTCCGCCGATTCTTTACGGTTTGTTGCTGTTTTACTTCCCGAAACTGCCCAAGTTTTTGAAGCTTCGTCAGTTCAAGAAACCATTGAGTCAATTCTTCTTCGATGTTATCGGCGGCAACATAACGAACCGTGAGGAAAACAAAATTGTCAGAAATGACTTCTTAAACATGTTAGTGCAGCTCAAGAACAGAGGCTACATCGAAGGTGAAGCTTCCACCGAATCCAGAATGTTAAATTTAAACGAATGTGTCGCACAAGGTTTTGGATTTTTCTTGTCTGGTTCTGACACCACAAGCACGGTTATTTCATATGCCGTCGCCGAACTTGGTCGTCACCCTGAAATTCAAGATAGATTACGCAAAGAGATAATCGATGTGTCTGCGGCCGAAAATGGAAAGTTGACTTACGATAACATCCAAGAAATGAGCTATCTCAATCAAGTCGTAAATGGTAACAAAACAATCCTTTTTCTCGATACCAATTGACACGTAACATTACAGAAGCACTTCGTAAATTTCCACCCGCGCCTGTGACCGTTCGAACAGGGTCGAATGACTACAAAATTCCCGGCTCTAAACACACAATCGAAAAGAATGTTCAAGTCATGATTCCAAACATTTGCATTCATTACGATGAACGTTACTGGAAAGAACCGGAGAAGTTTGATCCCGAAAGATTCACAGCTGAAGAAATTTCCAGGCGACCGAGCCTTGCGTTCATGCCTTTCGGTGAAGGCCCAAGAAACTGCATTGGAATGAGGTTAGTTGATAGTTCAATCATACGCAAAATCGTTTACTTATCGTTGCTTTATTAGATTTGCTTTGATAAACGTCAAGTTTGGAATCACCACAATCATCAAGAACTTCAAAGTGGAGCTCGACACGACAAATACACCGCTGCCGTTGACTTTCGATCCGAAAAATCTTAATCTTGGTCCAGTTGGTGGATTTTGGATAAAATTCAATCGGCTTTAAAAACGACAAGTCATGAGAACTTTTCCATTCAGTGTGAGAAAAACAACAACAAAGCAAAATAAACTGAAGTAAATTAAATATCAATCATTAAGAAGTTGACCTTCGTTCATCAAACGCGTGGTGATATTTTGAGAAAGAACAAATCCAATCTCGATGCGTTAGTTAATTGATGAATTTATTACAAAAAATATTTAGTTTTTCGTTCACAACTTTTGAAGTTTGAGCCACATGTCGTTTGGTGGAGTCAAAGTCAACGCTTTAGCGTCAAACCTCATCGGAATGGTGGTTTTATCTGATGGCAAGAACTTGAAGTTAGTCAAAAGTTTGATCAAGCCGATCTTAGTTTGCATCAAGCCAAATCTGAGTCCGATGCAGTTGCGCGGCCCTTCTCCAAACGGAAGATGCGCCATTTGATGCCGATCTTGCTTGTTTTCAGTTGAAAATCGTTCCGGGTCGAACTTTTCCGGCTCCGGGTAAATTTCAGGGTCGGTGTGGATGGCGTAGATTGGAATGACAATTAAAGCTCCTTTTTTGATTGTCAACTCCGAATTATCGATTTTGTAGTCACGTTGAGCGGTCCTCATCAGCTGAAATATTGGGCCGT
Organism: Belgica antarctica; assembly: GCA_000775305.1. Classification (NCBI taxonomy): domain Eukaryota; kingdom Metazoa; phylum Arthropoda; class Insecta; order Diptera; family Chironomidae; genus Belgica; species Belgica antarctica. The sequence continues at coordinate 158,829 of JPYR01000021.1, forward strand.
ACAGGCGCAGCGTTTCTGGGTAAAACAAACAATGAAAATCAAAATAAAATCGTTTTAAACATGGCCCTACCATCGATGACCATTTGAAGGTATTTCATCTCACGCATTGCTTCGTAAGTGACCTGACCGCCGTGTTTGCTTAAAACCTTCTTGATTTCATCACGGGTCTTCTCTTGAATATCTTGATTTATTGCCAAAGAATACAAAACAAAGGTAGAAGTCGCGCTGCTGGTTTCAAAACCTGGCCAACAGGAAGAACCGTTCATTATTAAAAACGCGCGGTGCAATTTGTCACTTACCGGCTGCGAAAAATATGAAACATTGCGCGGCGAGTTCTTCGAAAGTTATTCCTTCGCCGCCTTCTTTGCTTTTGATTTTAAGTAACAGATCCATGACGTCATTTCGTTCAATGTTGTTCGCGAGACGATAGTCGACAGTCTCTTTGATTGTTTTCAAAAAGAAGTCAGAAACGTCTTTTGGGATGAATCGCATTCGCAACCTCAGCGCAAGGCTTTGGAAACTTGTCATCAAAAAGATTTTCAGTTGGAGATTCGTGTCCTGTTTGAAGATTTTCTTTCCCATTTTCCTGAACAATGCATCTGGATCTGCGATGGAGTTCATTTCCAGACCAAAAGCAACGTTTCCAATCACGTCAGTCGTGAATTCTGCCAAAGCTTCCTTAACTTCAACCATTTCCAAGTTCTTTTGCTGCTTAAGCTTGTTGATCATCAAGTCGGAAACTGCGTTGACAGTTTCGAACATCATTTTCATTTTCCCACTCGTGAAAGTCGGTGTCAACTTCATTCTCATGTTTCTCCACTCGTCATCTTCAATCGTAAACAAATGGCACGAGAGCGGGTCGTCTCTCTTGTTGTGATAAAGTCCACGATTACGAAACGCATCGAAATCGCGCACCAACACATGCTTGACAATTTCAAGGTCGGTGATTACAATCACCGGGTTGACGGAGAAGTACATTCCGAATGCCAGCGCCTTTCCTTTGAATTGTTTGTACAACTCGGTGACTTTATACACCAAGTGCAGTTCCTTGCCAACTCCCTTCAAATTTCCCAACGGGAAAACCGGCTTTTCAAATAAAAATCCATTATCTTCAAAGTACGAAAACCTTTTTCGAATCCAAAAGTAGGCGAGCGTCACAACAAGCACCAAAAACGTTATTAATGAGAGCAGCACCATTTTTCAGAGAATGCCCACTTGAAACTGAATTCTCTTATTGATGCGAGGCACAATATGTAGATTTCCATACATTCTCGATGATTTTTCAAAGTGGATGTAATGTTAGCCAATTTAGAATCGCTTGAGTATTGTGCGGTGCTATACCGAGAACATCTTTGGTGTAGTTTTTTGATGTTTCAAATGCGATGTTTTTCCTTTGATAAACGATTGTGCCAGATTTTAGGCGAACACTTTCAACCACATGTCGTTGTGCGGTGCAAACGTCCCAGCTTTAGTGTAAAATCTCATCGGAATCGTTGTCTGTGCCGATGGCAAGAACTTGAAGTTAGTCAAAAGTGTAATCAAGCTGATCTTAGGCCAAATCTGATGCCAATGCAGTTGCGCGGGCCTTTACCGACTGGAATGAGAGATGATTACGCTTGTTTTCAGGCGAGAAACGATCAGGGTCGATCTTTTTGGGTTCCGGATAGTTGACTGGGTCGGTGTGGATGCCGTAAATTGGAATTATAGCCAAGCTTTCCTTTTTGATTGTCTTTGAAAAAATTGAACTGCTTGTTTCAAACACTGTCGAGTTTAATCATAAAACTTACAAATAGCACGTCACATTATCAAAACACATACTACCAGTAAAAAATATCAAGCACTGAGCGGCAATCTCGTTGAACGACAAGCCGGTGCCGTATTTGGATTGAGTTTTCAGTTTCGACAGTTTCTCTGATTGTCTTCAAGACGAAATCGGATAAGTCCTTGGGCAGGAATTGAAATCTCAATTTTCTCGCAAGATTTCTGAAGCTTGTAAGATTTTCTTCCCAATTTTCCTGAACATCGACTCGGGATCAGCGATTGTGTTCATTTCCAACCCAAATGCCAGGTTTCCAATCACTATTCTGGAAGTGAACTGTGCTAAATCATCTTTCATCTCAAGTTCTTTTCGATTTGTTGAACCATCAAGTCTGAAATCTCCATGACAGTGTTGAACATCATTTTCATTTTCCCACTCGTGAAAGTCGGTGTCAATTTTGCCCTCAAGTTTTTCAATCGAGAACAAATGGCAAGTCAAGGGATCGTTTTTCTCGTTATTGAACGTCTCGCGGTTATAAAATGCGCCAAAGTTGCGTACCTGAACATGTTTGACAGTTTCGAGGTCGGTGACTAAGACAACTGGGCTGGTGAAGAGATAAAATTCAAAAACCTTGGCTTTGCCTTTGAACTGGTTGTAAAGTTCTGCGGTTTTGTACACGACGTTGAGATCTTTGCCCACGCCTTTCTTCAAAAAAGGAATATTTTTGGGGAATCCAAAAACAAATTAAAGTGACAACAAGAAAAGAAATTAATTGTAAAAACAGCATTTTCTGGCTGTCAGCGCCAACTCCACTCGACGACGACGATGATAATTTTATCTTTCAGCAAATTTCCAATTAAAAATCAGTTGGATTACGCTCAAGTGTCCAACTATTCAAGCAATAACTCGGTATCATTTGTAGCTATTTTAAACAAAATCGAATCCAAATCGTTATTGCTTGCAAATAATTTTTTAATCTTTATTCGAACTGTTCGAACAAGAAACAATGTTAGCATTCGTTGAATACTTTAAGTCGTAATCCATCTACAACTTCTCCACCTTCAACCACATATCGTCGTATGGTGTCAGAACAAGGGTGTTCATTTCGTATTTCATTGGAACCGTCGTCCTGCTGTTCGGCAAAAACTTGAAGTTCATTAGCAGTTGAGCAAGACCAACTTTGGTCTGCATCAATCCAAATCTTAATCCAATGCAGTTGCGTGGGCCTTCACCAAACGGAATGTGCGCCATGGGATGACGATCTTGCTTATTTTCATCTGAAAAGCGTTCGGGGTCGAATTTATCTGGTTCTGGATAGTAATCGGGGTCTCTTTGAATCGAATACGATGGAATAAGAACCAAAGTTCCTTCTTCAATGACCAAATTGGTGTCTTCGATCTTATAATCTTTTGTAGCCGTGCGAATAAGATTGAACACTGGACCGTACATGCGTAAGGTTTCTAATTGAAATAAAAAATGCTTGAAATTTTCAAAACAATTATGAAAAAATATTCCGCACCATCAATAACCATTTGAAGGTATTTCATCTCGAGCATCGCTTCATAAGTAATCTGGCCATCGTGTTTGTCCAGAACTTTCTTGATTTCTTGACGGGTCTTTTCCTGGATGTCCTGATTCAATGCTAACAAATACAGCGCGAAGCAAGAAGTCGAGCTGCTGGTTTCAAAACCTGCACAAAACATTCAATTAAATCAATTAAAAAATAATCTTATCACTTAAAGTTTGATAAAAATTGATAACTTGCCTGCTACAAAATAAACGAAACACTGGGCGGCCAATTCGTTGAAAGTCAAAGCGTCGCCGTCTTGGCTTTCAGTCATTTTGATCAGTAAATCCATGACGTCATTGCGTTCGATCTTGTTTTCACGGCGATGATCAACAGTTTCCCTGATTGTCTTCATGAAGAAGTCGGCCACGTCTTTTTTCCAGAACCGCATTCCAATTTTCCGGGAAAAATCTCTGAACACGGCTAAGAAAATGATCTTTGCTTGGAAAAATTTGTCAAAATTCAAAGCCTTCCTGCCCATCGCACGGAAAGTAGAATCTGGATCGGTGATGCAGTTCGTTTCGAGTCCAAAAGCCACATTCCCAATAATGTCAGTCGTGAACTTGGCAACGGTGTCTTTCATTTCGATCATGTCTAAGTTCGGCTCCGTTTTCAACTGCTTGATCATCAGTTCAGAAACGTCTCTCACGATGTTGAACATCAATTTCATTTTTCCACTTGTGAAAGTAGGCGTTAGCTTTGCACGCATTCTCTTCCAGTCAGCGCCTTCGATTGCAAAAAGATGCGCTGACAACGGGTCGTCTTTGGCGTTGAAATAAACACCGCGGTTGTGGAAAACGTCGAAATCACGAATCAGAACTTGTTTGACAGTCTCAAGGTCAGTGACGACAACAACTGGGGTGGTAAAGAAGTACATTCCGAAAACTTTCGCCTTTCCTTTGAACTCTGTGTACATTCTGTCGCAGATGTCAATCAGGTGTGTGTCAGTTCCAGCGCCTTTCAAACTTCCCATCGGAAACACAGGCTTTTCATGCAAAAATCCATTTTCTTCTAAATACAAGAACTTCTTGCGAACCCAAAAGTAAATCAAAGTCACTGCAGCTAAAAGCAGAGAAATTACTATAGCGAGACCCATTCCAAACACGATTAAAAATAGACTGAGCTGGAATTATTTTTTTTATTGGAGCAATCTCACACACAAGTTATTTAATAATTTTTTCTTCTAAAGCTGTGTGAAGGAAAAAAAAGGTTTTTTTTCGTTTTCATGTTGGATCAATGCTACAATGTGTGATAATTGAACGTTTCCATCATACAGTTTTTATTCTGTTGTAAATAAGGTTCTGAAGTCTGAGAGAACTTTAAATAAAGTTTCGACAAGTCGATGACATCACGAGACCTTGATCATTGATTTCACAAGCTTCTTGATATAAAATTATGGCTGATTTTTTTATTTGAATTTATCGTCGCCTGCGTGACTTGCTTATCTTTAAAATATTTCGAGAGTGACTTTTGAAAAAGAAAACTTTTTTATTAAATTCTATTTGTTGCTTAACACTGTTGACGGTGTAGAAATCCGCGTTGTGCAATATGCTTCACAATTTCTCAACCTTCAGCCACATGTATTCTGCTAGGCACAGCAAAGGTGCACTTGGAAGGAGTCCCAATGGAATAATTGTTTTTGAAGCCGGTGAAAATCTGAAGTTCTCCATTAGTCTGTCTAATCAACCCGATTTGAGTTTGCATCAAACCGAATCTCAAGTGTGTGCCTGAAATCTTGTAGTCATTGGCAGCGATTCGAATCAAGTTGTCAACAAGTGAATATTTTCGCAGAGTTTCTGTTAACGAAACCAATCAGATTCAATACTTTAAAGTGACATCAAATTCTCACCGTCAATGACCGTCTGCAAATACATACTTCATCTCAAGCATCGCTTCGTATATTAACTTGTTGCCGTGTTTCTTCACATATTCTCTCGGCTTCTCTTGAACATCAGGATTAAGTGCCAATTCATAGAGGGCAAAAGTCATGATCTTGCTTCTAGTCTAGAATCTGTCAAATGCCATAAATTAATGAAATTTCAATTACCAAAACGAATTTTCACATACCAAGCTAAAAAAAACAAAAACGCTTGTGCATCGAATTCTTCTGTTGTCAACTTGCCGCTTGATTCACTTGTGTCTCCTTGGATTTGTGTCTAACTGAAGAAGTCATTGCAATTCACGTTGTTGTTTTCTCTGTATAAGACGTTGTCTCAAACTGGAGTCTGGAAACACTCAGAAACGTCCTTGTTGGTCAACATAAAGTTGAATTTTTGCGCAAAATTCCTGAACGAAATGCCAGAAAGATGCTTATATTTTCAAGATGTTTTTAAAGTTCGGACATGCCAGTAAAGATTGGAGTAAATTTTTTCTTCATTTTTGAACGTTTTTCTGATAACGTAAACATAGTCAGC
>JPYR01000021.1:178078-192965 GCA_000775305.1 Belgica antarctica
CTTTAGATTGCATCAAACCAAATCTCGTTCCAATACGTGATGAATTTCCACCGAACGGCAAATAAGTGAAAACCGTTCTGGGTTGAACGCTTTTGGTCCAGGATACTATTCTGAGTCGTGGTGCAATGAATAAACAGGAAACTGCACGGCAGCACTAGAAGAAAATGTATATTTTTAAAAGGAAGTCTTTGTACGATTAAAGTTGACATCACTTACGCACGAATAACTCGCGAAGTGTTGCGTCCTTATCAATCAATAACTCATCCCACTGAATTTATCAGTTGACATTCTGCAGGTTTTAAGAAGCAAAACACTTGAATCTGAACCTTCTTGCAAAATTCATGTGAACGAGAAGCTTTCGATTTTGTGATATAAATATCTAAGATCAAAATTGTCAGAACTTCGATACAACTCGGGATCATGATGGATCAAAAACTTGATGCTATCATTGTTTGCTGGAATAATCGTTTTAGTTTCCGGTTTCTCAAACGTTCATTGTTTTTGCTTGTTATTATATAAGCTGGCTTACATATTCTTAAAGATTGCACGTCGAGATACTCGAGTAGAAACTGTGGAACTTACAAAATTTCCCTCGTTGCTTTCAATCTCATACTTTATTCATTGAGTCTTTTTTTCCTGTCAAAGTTCAGGGAAAGTTTGAAGCAATTTCCAGCGAACTTGAAACTTGTAGGCAAAAAGTTTCCAAGTTGAAAGTTTCAAGTCATCTGCAAACATTTTTTACATCTAAGGAAGAACTTGCTGTTCACTCTGTCTTAAAATTTATTCTCGAGATTGGAATTCTCAAACGAACTTCAATTTAAACTTATTTCTCAACCACTTCAACTCTCAAGTGATTTTTAAAATCAAACTTCAATGTATTGCAAGTCACAAACAAACTTTTATTGATATGAACTGAAGTTTTAAATTATTTTTGTCTATTCCTCACAGAACACTGTAGACAAACTAGTACAAAGAGCTAATGCATCTATTCTGATTGGATCTTCGTCATGGAAGGAGCAGTTCATTGAAGCTCTGACTGTCAATCCAGGTAAGAAATGCAAAGGAAATGTTGAAAATTAAGGCTAACTGACGACAATTTTTGATTGAATTTCCCCAGGCGATGACGAAGCTAGTGACGAAGACGGCAATCTTGACGAAGAACCACCATCACCCAGCTGCATGGACTACATCATGCACTTCCTTACACTTTTCTGGAAACTGATCTTTGCATTCATCCCCCCGACAGGTAATAGAATTGTTCGGACACGAACATGAAAGGACAATAAATGCTTTCACTTCGTTTTCAATCTTGAGTCACAGGAAATTCAATTTAAATTCCGATGTTCGCCTTCACACTCGACCTTATTTCTCCTCCACAGACTTGATGGGCGGATATTTATGCTTCGTGGTTTCCATTCTCTCGATTGGAGTCGTGACAGCTATCATCGGCGATGTTGCGTCGCACTTCGGTTGCACGTTAGGAATTAAGGACTCTGTTACTGCCATTGTATTCGTCGCTCTGGGAACGAGTATACCAGGTAACGTGCACTCAAAATCCACTCAATAAAACAGATTTTCTGAATTTCTCCCATTCGTAATTACCTTTCAAGATACGTTCGCAAGTAAAGTGGCAGCTATTCAGGACAAATATGCAGACGCCAGTGTTGGCAACGTTACGGGCAGTAATGCGGTCAACGTTTTCTTGGGCATCGGCATCGCGTGGACAATGGCAGCCGTCTACCACAGAAGCAACGGCGAAGTTTTTCATGTGCCATCCGGAAAGTAGGAACTTGAGAATGTTTTCAATGTCGAACGCAGATTAATTTGAAATTTATTGCAGTTTGGCCTTCTCCGTCACGATTTTCTGTTCCGGTGCATTAATTGCGATCATGATTCTGCTGGCGCGTAGAAGTAAATCCGTCGGCGGTGAGCTGGGTGGCCCTCCGTTCGCCAAATACCTTACAGCCACTGCCCTGTTCAGCTTGTGGCTCATGTACCTGCTTCTCAGCAGTTTAGAGGCGTACGGCATCATCAGCTTCGGCAATAGGAATAAATAAGTTTGATTTTCTTAGCCAATTTTTACCTTTTCGCACTGAAAATTCTATATAGTTTGGAGTTTTTCTTCTTCATTTCATGATATTTCCTAGAATTGTGAAGCAATTTTTAGGACACGAAGCGACTCGTTTCTCTGTTCGACACTTTTTGAATTGAAATGCAATTTATTTGAAGCGTTTACATTATAATTTTTCTTCTTTGCGATAAAGAGAAAGATAATCGAAGTAACTTTAGAAAAAAATAACATAAAGAACCAATATTAAAAGGCATATCGTTGTGACAAGACCATTTGGCAAATGCAGGGGCTTTTGATAAGCTAGACAGCAGGTCACACCAGGCAAAATGTTGTCTCTTCCTTCTGTAAGAAGTCTGAAGAACAGTGAAACAACCTGTTCTAGCTTTGAAGTCGTCCCTGACCCATGAATTCTTCCTTTTTGTTCCCATTGGTAGTGACCATTACAAGAATTTCCTTCGTTAATCATGAGATTGTAGCTAGTTTGGTATATTTCCATGATAGTTGAAGGTGTTTGTTGCCAAGAGAACCAATGAATACGAAACTTAATGACCATTTTCCTAGCTGATGATTGAAAACAGCAAATATTTTCTTCTACGAGAATATTGCATTGCAGTTTGTACTGATTTCTAAAAGAAAAAACTCGGTATGAAACGGCCATCTAAACTTTAATGTTTTGTATCCTTCACGTTTCAATATTTCCAAGCTAAGAAGAGATCATGAAATCATCTTCGAATAAACGTACATATAAACGCCAATTTAAATATATGTCTTGCCTTAAACAATTGTTTTTAAATAAAAAACAAGCAAACTCGATGTTGAACTGACATTGACTTAATGTAACGTCCATTCGAGACCGTACTCTGATCATCTCTATGTTCTTGACCAAGCACAATCGTGCTTCACTCGATCCCTCAATGTTGCAAATGCTTGTTACGAAACGATCAGAAACAACTTTCGTTCTAGTCGTTTGATGGAACAGAGTTTTAAAAAACAAAATTTTATAAAATCAATTTGCTGATGCGATTTCACAATTTTCATTTAGATTTAAATAGTTTCTTAAAAAAAAGATTAATTAGAAATTCATTTTAGTTCTCATAAATTACAAGAAAAAACTTTGAAACACAAAAGTTTACTTTGAGATTTCATTATTTTGATGAAATTTGTTCTTTTCTGCTGTCAACTTCAACCTTTTAACAGTAAGCATGTAAATCACTGCCTATTTTTTGATTCCCCAAACCAACTCTAAACATCTTTTGAAACTTTATCACCCTAAAAAAACATTAAGTAGAAAATCTTTCATCTCTCAATATTTCATTCAACTGCACCTTTACAATTTTCTTCTTCCCCTCGATTAATGTCTTCTGAATCATTGATAGAAAAGTAAAAACTTCATAGCATAAGCATGAACAATGAATGATAGTTAGAAAATCTTCGAAATTTATTGATGTTTAATCATCGTTAAAACTAAAGTTTACTGAAAAATGTCTTCAAATGAAACTAGGTTACCAAATTCTTCTCTGATATACTTTAAATCGTTGTTAGTTATTGTAAAATTTATAAGATGAGATCGAGTTAAGAAGAGAACACTCTAAATTAAGTAAAAAAAAGTTTTTCTTTAAACATTTATTTGAAAAATTGAAACTTGAATATTTTACGATTATTTTTTCACAAGGTACGCATCTGATGCCATCCTTAAAAAAGCTTTGGTTGAATAGCTTTTAAATGATTTTATTACATAGAGATTATGAAATGAAGTTTGCTGGAAATTCAGTTTTTGTTCGATTCTTCTTGACTAATTTTTAACGAATTTTCTGTTTATTTATTAAACTCCGTGACAAAACAACACAATTAAAACAATATTTTCGCATAGAAACTTATAATTTATAAAAGACAAGCTTAATAAAAAGTTTTGAGTCGCTTTAAACTTTGCGCAAGATGAAACTTTTGAATCCAAGCGTAAGGATTTGTTTGATTTCATTTGCCACCATGTAAAAATAAAAAAGAGACATCAACATCCTGAAGAAGTTTAAAAAATATATCAATAACATAACGAATTGTATAAAAAAATGTTGAAACTGGAAAAAATGTTTTAGTCTTTATCAAACAAATAAAGATAATAAAAGGCCACAAGAAATTACAGACCCACTTTGTTGATTGAACTGTACTTAATGCTTTCAGTTTTTGGGTTCGTACAAAAGCTTCTGTTACTAATGAATAACAAGCCGACGACGTTCGCTTCACCAGAACCGTGTGACGCACAGCTTTCCCCAAAACTGATCTCAGAGAACGAGAGATCCCGGTCATCTCACCATCTCCGATTTCGTCCGGAAATTCTCGTCACTCTTTATTCAGCCACCAAGCAAACCGTATCGTTTTTTTAAAGTTTGAAGTTTTAGTCCCACAAAATGCAGTCTTGCAGCTTCATCTTGCTTTTCATCGCAGCTTGCTGCTTGTTCACTGTGAACGAAGGGTCTATAAAGTAAGTTGCGTCAAATTTTCAAGTGATACACGGAAAATTTAAAATTTCATTGTTCTGCAAAGCGCGTCTACAACCACAGAGTCGGATGCTACAAACACGCAAACTACTGTCACATCACATGCGACTGACTCTGCCAAAGGCTTGCCGACCATAACCGTCAAGACAAACAACATGACGGCGAACCAAACGGATCCCAAGTCAAAGCCAGAAAAAAAGGAACCAAACTTTGCAGTCAACTTGATCGTTCAGCCACTCACCATGGCCACATGCTTCTTAGTGGCGTTAGTTCTGAAGTACTGAACAGGAATTCCAATCATCGACATCAACATTTACTTTTACCTTTGTCACCATTTTCAAATGTTAGCGTTTTAGCAGGTACAAAAGTTCTTTGAAAAGGTTTTAATAAAAACTGTTTTTGATACTGAAAGAAAAAGATTTTTAGAAGTTTTGTCAGACATTTTAGATCGACTTTCAGTTTCTCGCTTTACGAATCTTATTCATTTTTCCAAAAATCTTTTCTCACAATGCGCCTTTTGTTCATAACGAAATGACTAAAGCGGGAAGATAACGAAAGCAAATTTCCTTGAGCTTGAGAATCTTCAAAACAGTTTGAAAGCCTGCGGAAGTTCTCAAACACAGCAGCTGCTGTCAAACTGCTTGCAATTTCGTTATCAGCACTTGAACACTAAACGGATAATAAAAAATAGCACCGTTTAAACAACAGTTAAGAGGCAATAAATCCATTGTTTTCTAGGAATCCGGCATAAAACTTGTGCCGAAATAAATCAATTAACATCGATAAGCCATTTTAAGGAATTTCTTGAAAAATTGTTATCGAAGAACTTTGAAGAACTTTGAAGAACTTTGAAGAACTTTAAAGGAATCTTGTTGAACTGTCCTGAAACTTCTTGAGTTCAAAGAATACAAAGCTTGAGTTCTTGACCTACAAACTTTTGAACAAGTTTTATCGGGGATTATTGCGCTATCTTGGATTGACAATGTTTGCAGCGAAGCATTAGCGATTCCCACTGATAACGCATTGTGTGTCATTGCAAGAAAGACAAAGTCACAATGAATTTCAAGTTCTAGATCGTGATGTCTAGCACAAAAGAAATTTAATTGTTTCCGCCCACAAAATGTGCTTGATTCGCATCATGAATCGATAAGCTGCAGTTTTCTATTTCCAACGAAATTCAAATCGTAAGTGGATCGATCAGCAACACGTTTCCACTTCATGTCTCCGTCTTAAAGCATATCCTTGACCCATTCTTCAATTTTCACCGCTTTTCCAGATCAGCACCCATGTCCAAGCTTCCCACATGAACTATTAACAAAGGACATTGGAAAATGACGAAAATGCTTTGGTTGATTGGCAATGACATGAAATTATGTACATTGAAATCGATCCGGCAAGTCGTTTATTCACGGACAATTGAAAATTCTTAATAATTCAACACTTTGTCAGCATTAACCTTCGAAGAAACCGTCTGAAGCAAGCCTGAGACTAACTGTCTAGAACAGACGCCGGCTGATAACTCAGTGGTCGTTTCAGTTTTGAGATTTCCATAATTAAAAGTTTTAAGTCCTTACAGCTTAATTCACAGACTGAGTTATGAAAATCCTTGGAAGCACTTCAATAATGATTTTTCACTTTCCTTCGCACATTTTTATTGATTTCGTCAAAAACCACCGAATAACGACTTTAGTGTTCCACATAGATAAAAAAAAACAGTTGTTGCTACAACTCTTTCCACTTAGCCAGCTGATTGCCGAGCCTCATTTACATCAATTACATTTGGTAGTGGAAAAAATCCGAATCAATGCGACAAGTTTTAGTTTTACGGTGGACATCGACACGGCATCATCGCTGTCTCGCAGGAAACTGGTCGCTAAGTGCGTGAACCATAAAACAGAACATTCTGAGAAAGACACTCGACACAAACAAAATCAGCAAACGAAGGAAATTCGCAATTTTTGATAACAGAACGTAACAGCCCGCAATCGACGACATTTGATTGCTTTATGGGACTTTTTTTTATGTTTCTTCGATAGATAAGGGAAAAGAAAAATCGCTCAAAACTGCATTCACCGGTGGAAGTTTCATTCAGTGTAACGGAGATTTTGGAGTTGAAACAACTGACAAGAAAAAAATTAAAAAAATAATATTTAAAATGAAGTTCACAACATTGTTCATTGTTGCATTGGCCATTGTGTCTAGTGCAATCGTTGGCCCGGTACATAGTCAGACAGAAGAAACTACTGCTCCTGAAAGCTCAACAACGACGACTGCTCCTGAAAGCTCAACAACGACGACTGCTCCTGAAAGCTCAACAACGACGACTGCTCCTGAAAGCTCAACAACAACGCCTGCTCCTGAAAGCTCAACAACGACGCCTGCTCCTGAAAGCTCAACAACGACGCCTGCTCCAGAAAGCTCAACAACGACGCCTGCTCCTGAAAGCTCACCAACGACGCCAGTTCCTGAAGCCTCAACAACAACGGTTGGTGTAACAACGACGCCTGCTCCTGAAGCCTCAACAACAACGGTTGGTGTAACATCAAGTGCTGCCCCAACTAACGGACCAACTACCACGATTGCCACCGAGACGACAACGCAAGGGGCAAAGTCAGTGGGATTCAGTTTAGTGATTATGTTGACTGCGTCACTGTTTCTTCTTGTTGTTTAAATGAAATTAAATAATCGTGACTAATTAAATCTTAATGTTACAAATTGTGATAAGACAGCGGTCGCTGAGACGAAAAAAACGTGATTTAATTGCGGCTTTTTCGTTGAAGCGATGTTTTATTTACGCACTTTAAATGTAACTTCATAAATCAATAATTAATAACTACAACGAAAGAAATTGATTTTCACTGCACCCGGTGCTTAACAAAAGGGGCAGTTCAACGGCTACGTCACAGCGTCAACGATGAACATCCTACGTCAATATTTCATGTCCAAATCAAACACTGAAACACTGACAAAGTTTTTGAGCGGCTTTTTTTATGTGAATCACACCAATATTGACATTATCATAACTCCTGTACTTTGATAAAGAAGAATAGATTTCGAGTCTAAAAATAGAACTATTGACAATGACAACATTAAAACATTTCATGTGCCAGCCCAACCGTCCCATAGTCGTGTTAATTGAAGGCACGTTTTAGTTACGTCAGGAAAACTAGTCGCAGCCGACATCGAAGCCTTTGGTACAGTTTTTGTAAAAATCTTTGTTTTTCTAAGTCTGTACTTGTAAATCAGAGAGAAAACGAAAATAAAAGTTGTAAACTGCATTCCGATTTGATCAGCTCTGCTCTCTTTTCAAATTTCCTTGCCTTTAAACAGCTTTTATTCTAATCATCGTTTGTTTCCAGTCATTCACAAGTAAACGCTCGAAGACACCAAGCACATTTTCTCAAACCTCGTTGTTCTGCTGGATTTTTATTTAAAACGAAGAAGTTTTTAAAAAAGTTATCTGGAAAGAATCAACAAGAGTGGAAAAGCCAAAAAGTGTGTGAATGAGAATTCAGAAAGACACGGCGAGTGATAATGACCGAAATCGATCAAAGCAAAATCGTCAAGTGAAACTTTTTGACTTTAAAAAAGTTGCAAAGCATCGCCAAGGAAAGGTGAAAAGAGTTTGCTGCAAATTTAAATATTCTCGATAAAAAGCATAAGGCCGAAGAAAAATGAAGATGTCAAACGAGAAAACGCCGCTGTTGGCTGCGAACCCGAAAGACGAAGTCGTTGTGAGAATTCCCGCCGAGAAAATGATTGAGTTCGACTTGAACAAGTAAGTTTGGGTGAAAAACCGATATTTTTGACCTTTTCCGACCGAAAAATAGCGTGATTTGAATAAAAATCAATTAAACTATGCTTTCGAGGCGGGTTTTTTAGGCTCCGAACATTTTGTAGGAAATTTTGTTCAAAAAAATGTTTCGAGGGGGTTCAAAAAAAAATCTGTTAATAAATTCGATTGAACTTCAATGCTTTCATTTTGAAGGCAACTAATGTTTTTTCTTGATTGAATCATTAAGCTCTCTTAATTGATCAATTAATGTCCCTTAACTGTCCCCTAGTTGCAGTCTTCGATTGCCAATTAAACTGAAATTTCATATCAAACAGAATCACATTCAAATAAAGGCACCGCAAATATTTGGCGACAATTACTCGCAAGTCATTAGCTCACACCTTTGACTTAACAAATAACTTTGAAGTGTCGTCAAACAAGGTCGGTTGACATGATGTCTTTGCCTGGATTGAACTTAGCGAAGACATAAATGTGTGCCAATAATGATCGGGAAATTTCTAGGTAGAAACCTGCTGACAAACTTCAAACAAATGGTCCAGAAATTTCCGAGGGAAATCCCATAAGTGTTCGCACAGAGAAATTTCGAGCATTTTTTTTTCTCTTTCATCATCACTCTCGAACGTGATTCCCGGCTGCAAAAACTCCCCACAACTTTTAATTTAATTTCCGCATTGAGTTATCAGCAATTAGTCTAATAAACGATCAGTTTTACAGCCTAAAGGGCAATCTTAAGGAATTATCTATTTCCTGGAGGGTTTTCGCTGTAATCAGTTCGTAGTTGTCAGCAACTTTCAACTTCCACTTGAAGTGCACTTGACAGATGACATCGCCTTGAAACGATTGCACAATTATCGGCAACTGTGCCAGTTAACTTGCTTTGTTCATCTTGGAAACATTGACGTCTTATCATCAAACGATCTTTGCAACCGGCAGCGAAAACCGTGAAAACCGCAGGAAACTCCCAAATGTTTTCTTATCGCAAGTGGATTTTTTACAACATTATTAGTTCCTCGTAAATTCGCGAATTTGTCGATGAATCACGCTTGAATCATTAACAACTTAAATAGTGAGCAAATCTTATCAAATATTTTTACTTTCTGTTCCAGAAACGCAATAACGACAAGTCTGACGTACGAAGAATTGCTTCCCTATATCATCGATCCCAGCTGGTCACGGGCAAGAAAACTAAGCTTCACCGCTATCACAATTGCATTCTTTGTAATTTTCCTGGCCGCCTGCATCAGCGCCTACACTTCAATGTCAAAGATGTCATGCGGATCAATGCCAGTCGCGCTTAGAAGCGATAACGAGAATGCTGGGCTGTTCAGCGATTCAAGCCTCGAAGGCGCCAAAGGAATAATTTCAACCATCTTCACCAGCACTGTCGGAACTATCACGACTTAAACACGATTAAACACGAAGAAAACCACGGAAAAATGTGTTCATAACGTATTTGAGATGAAATTATCAATTGAAATCGTGACAAAAGACCTGCTGAAGCAAACTGTGACTTTAGTTAAACGCAGATGGTTATATTTGCAAGCAATCATGATTGTAAATTACAAAATTTCAATCCAATGCATCGAATTGAGAATTGGCCACCCGTGAGTTTTTCAGGTTGAAAATTTGTTGCAAATGTTTGGATTGAACAAGATTATTCTGCGCTAACTTACAAGTTTGTGGTTGAAAAAGTCGTGAAAATAAAAACTAATGGAAACTGAAGACAAACTTAGTCATGAATCGATCTAACTCGAGAACTTTCGTCGTTCACCCTGACTTTTGCCATCCCATCTTTCGACTCCTTCCAAGGTTTGAACTCGAACGTGTCCAAGTCGCTGCACTTCTCCATGTTGTTCGTCTGGCTGACTTTTTTCATCACGTAGCGCTGTGACCAATTAACGTTGTCCGAGTTTCTACAGATTATCGTCGACAGTGAAGTGTTGAAGATTTGAGCGCGTTGATCTAGGAGAAATGGATACAAGTGATTTTAAAAAAAAATAAATCGATACAAAATGGTGGAATTTAATACAAAAACTTGAAGTTTAAAGTTGTAGCTTTTGTAGAAGTTCCTAAAACACTAAATTTACCTGCAGTAAAACTCTGCGGCTCTTCCACTCGTTCGTACCAGAACGCGTCGCCCTTCTTCAACCTCACAAACTGGTCGCCAATCAGACACGTAAATAACGGACCGAGTATTCCACCCTTGACCGGCATCTCAGCCAACCCTCCTGTGTAGATGTCAACATCATGGGGTGACCTGAAAATCAATTTTATAGTTGAATCGCAGATCAATTGATTTACGACTTACTTGTAAATCTCTCGGATTGTTTTGAATGATTGCGGATCAACTGCGTTTTCAAGTTCGTCCCATGTGTCGGCCGTCGGAAGGCGACAATGTTTTCTCCACTCAGGGTAAGGCGGAAGGCCATGGTCGCGACCTCTCTGAATGTTCAAGGAAACCAGGTCCAGGCCGCAAGCGACCGGAGACGCATCCTTGGCGAACAGTTTCTCGGTCAGCTCGGTAGTGAAGTAAGGGTCGGACTTTTCCAATGAATTGTTCATGGCAGTTCTGATTGCGTTGTCAAGCCCTTCAGGTCGGTACAGCGAGTACGGATTGAACAGCATGTTGTGCAAAGCAATTGACTCTTCCGTGTCGTTGAGTTCCTTTGTCACTTTCATCAAACCCGGCAGAAGAGTGTGCGCGAACCTAAACGCCGCTGCAGCGAACTCATTCGCGATAGACGGATTCAGGTTGCTGTCATACGAGTCAATAAATCCTTCCGGTGTCGATAAGATTCCAAATTCTTCACTCGCCTTTTTTCCAATGATGACCGATAAGAATTCGTTGTACGTGATGTGCTGAAGTTGGGCGCCTAAAATACGACGTGCTTCTTGGTAAAGGCGCTCATCGTCCCAGTTTGGGTTGACGGCTTTCAGTCCGTTAGCCAGAAAGTTGTGGTGACGCGCCCAGAGTAAATGCATCGACGTTAGATGAAGGTTCTCGTTGGACCTTGCGTCACCAGAGTCAAAGCAGTAGCGACCTTTGGAGTTTTCTTCTTGTTCATTGCAGCCGTCTCGCGGGTCTTCATTGACAGGGAGAAGCGTGCGGTTGTCGATCGTGTTATGCATTCTCAGTTCACCGTTGGTGAATGTTCGCAAAGACTTGGCTTTCTCTTCGGTTGCACCGTACACAACCGAACCATCGATGTAAGCTGTCGCTTGGTTGTACTGTTCACGTGGTCCGAGTCTGTTGGTCGGCGCGGGTGCGCTTCGAACAAAGTTCATGCAAGTGATGTTGTAGTCGTCAAAGTAAGGATCGCCTTTGCCAAGTGGAACAACAAAGCATTCTGGGTGCTTTGGTTCGTTTTTCGTGCAGCACTCGATTGGTTCCCCGTCTTGACCTTGGTTTCCGGCAGTTGCAGTGATGTCATGATCAAGAAATTGCCCGAAAACCGCCAACATGACAGTGAAGTGCGGGTCGGTGTAGTAAGAAGGTCGGTGAACTGTGATTGAAATTTCTCGAGCCGAAGCAAGAACAGTTCCGTCGTTTGCACAACGTGGCGAAGAAACTCCATCGCAATAATCTGGTTCCAACGCTCGTCGGAAGGGAATGTACGCGGTTCCCCAGAACGGATGTTGTTTGTTGTTGCAAGTTCCGTTGTAGCTTCGGTATTTGGACATTGTTCCGCATCTCGTCGCTTCTTTCTTCATCAAGTTTGAACTCGGGCCTTGGCCAATGTTTCGTCGTTTGTCGTATTTCCTTTGGTAATTGAACTTGCGGGCAAGAAACAGCGTTGCGTGGTCTTCAACGTACCCACGTTTTGATGACACGCGAGCTTCGTGGGTTGTGCTGACCGCACGTTGGTGGCGATATGAAGGCGAATTCAGAACCGGCGCGAAAATAGTTTCCTCGAGAATCTCTCTTTCACCAAGGGCTTCTTTTCCAGCGTCAATCGCAGCTTTAATGTCTTCTTCCGTTGGCTCTTGTAGCGTCCAATTCGTCAACGGTTCATCCGCAAGCGGAAACACAATGAAAAAGTTTGTTGGTAGCTCGTTATCTGCGTTAATTTCTATGCTCGGTGGCACGACATTAATTTCGGTCGTGTTATCGTTGAAATGAATCTCTGACGTTCCCCAAAGCGAGAAGCAAACAGCGACGATCAATGTTATGACGAACGCCGAGCTAAAAGCAAAGAAAATAAAATTGAAAACAGCGGTCTTGAGGCAGGTCAGTGCGTCGAGAAGTCTTACAAAATTCCGGTGCAAATGCAGTATTGAAATTGCTTTGCTTGTCGCTCCCTGAGTCGAGGTTGGTGACCGGGCAGGACATATGAAGGACCTGAAAGGTTGAACTACCTTAGAAAACCTTTCAAAATTTAATTGCGCGGCTTTAAAACCTGGTTCACCGATTGGAACCATCGGCGTTGTCTCGTCAGGCTGTCGATCCATCTTTAACGACTGTTTAGCACAACTTATCGCGTGTAACACCACGCAGAGAATGACAAAAGCTTTTCCTTTTGATTTCGATTGGAAATTTTGGAAACTCGATACTTGTTCCGTCTTTGTGCAGTGAAGAACGACGCAGGGCGACTGAATAGCTTCAAACTGTGCTTAAAACTAAGTAACGAGTGGCAATGATAGCGAAGATAAAATCTCGTGACAGGAGATTTACGATGGCAACCTAAAATGATAAGAAAAGATCACTGTCGTGCCGTCTGCCCTGGCGAACGGTCTGAAATTCAAGAGAAACCGCACTTGTGCGGATTCTCCGTGAGTAAGTATCGATTTGAAGCAAGTCGCTTAATCCCATTGATTGATCAAGTAATTTACAACAAATCATTAAGCGGCGCTGTTACAACAGGAAGTTTAGTCGCTAAAACAAACAGTTAAATTTGGCAAGATTTATTGAGAAAACTTGTTTTGTTCACAACCTAACGTTCCAGTTTTGCAAGTCATTGTTTTCAATTCAGAATCTTGACACGTCTGAGTCGGTTGTTCATGTTGAAGAAAGTCAAAGCATGAACAGCGACGAATATAACGAACAGACATATCGCTGTCTTCTTCAGATTGTCTGGAGCGCCGATCATTGCAAGCAGCGTTTCCGGCTTCTGGAAGTGGCAGTACATCTGGTCACAGAACAGCTTCCCACGATTCATCCCAAAAATCGCTTCGATCACACCGTCTTGCGCGTGTTTCAAGAAAATCACATCGAAAATCCACTGCAAGGCCGGTAGCGTGTCTTTCGGGATGATTAACACACCTCCAAGCATCACGTGCACAACCATCAACAGCGATGCCAGCATCAAAGTTTTCTGAAACAATAAAACGAATTGCTTTCAAGATCTTCAGAGAAAATCTTGTCAATTAATTTTTTGCTTAAGACTATTGCTGTCATCAAGGTGATTAATTTCCAATTATTTTGCGAGACAAAATGCCAACCAAGTTCAAGGTGACAGAAGCATCTTCGAAACGTCTTTAAACTCGCTAATAATAAAGCCAGCAAATTTGTTTTCTTAAGATTCTTGGACAAAACTTTCCTATAGTTAAGCGAACCTGTTCGGCGAGATAAACATAAATTTAGAGCAAAACAAAATTAGGCGCGTGTTAAAAGCGCCTAACTTTGTTTTGCAAAAAGTTTCTGTGACTCATAAAAGTTAAGCAAATCGTAAATTAAAGCCCATTGTCATTAACAAGCAAACTTGACTCGCTTATTACTTACTGTTAACCCAAACATTGATCCCGCCAGAAGTCCCCAAGCTTGTGCGATGAAGCACAGCGGGATCGTGACCGCTGTCAACAAAACAATTCGCTGAGCTTCCATGGGCTGACCTGTCATGTAGTACGACACCGAGTTGAAGATCAGGCAGAAGCAAATCAGAACCGGCGAGTCGGCGATTGACAGCGCTAAGTAGTACGAAATGCTTGAGTACCAGCGATTAAAGTGTTCGCGTCGTAAAATAGCCAGGTCCAGTGGAACTTCAATTAAAAGCAGACAAAACAAATAATTAAAGCGTTAAAACAGCCAAAACTGGTCCGAAAAAACTCACATCTGACCATGAGCGAGAAGTACGAAGCGTAAGTCAGGAAATTAGGTATTAGGTATGCGTATTTGTAGTTGTCGAACATGTGCGACGCCAGATTACCGATGTTGTAGAACAGAACGCCCACAATGACCGCAACAAACAGGCTGACGAAGAGTCGCAAAGCCATGAAGCTGACGTCGCGTTGCATCAGAATGAAATTTCTCTTGATCAGAAGGAAAAGCTGGCTAAGGAACGAAGCTGCGTGGATCGGCGCGTGTTTCTCATACATTTCGCCTTCTTTCACAGGGTCTTTGACGTACTTTGACTGCTTCCGGTACTTGTCGCTCAAACCATTCTGAATTCTGTCTGTCAAACGATCGTTGTGTTCGCCGTAATCGTTTGTGGCTATTTCGAGTATATAATCAGCGGGATTGTACGATTCTGGGCACACGAGATCTGCTTCTGCTAGGAACGGAACTAAATTCCGACTGGAGCCCTGGTA
>JPYR01000021.1:195760-208772 GCA_000775305.1 Belgica antarctica
GAAGTCACTCCAGCGAAGGCTAGGAGAAGACGGTGGCTGCATCGCGTCAGTTTGTTCATGAACAACTCTCCGTTTTCCTTCTTGTGTTCGCTCTTGAGTGATTGTGCAATGTAAAGGGCGCAGTTGTCTTCCAGAGATCGAGGGCTGTACGTCTCATCGAAGCTGTTCAAGAACTTTTTCCTGTCATAGTGAAACAGAAGCACTCGGTAGTTCTGTTTGTACTCTCCGCTGTTCAGTTTCACTCTCATGAAGTTGCGACTCTCGTCCACGAGCAAATTGACTTCAAAAATGTCGTCATTGCCGTAGAATCCCAGAATCGGTAGTGTTGTTCGTATTGCGGTGTCGGAGCTGCTAAGGAAAAAGTAGCTGACGACTGTTTTTGTGACTCCGTCGGCCTTCTTCGCTTGAACTTCCGTCTTTTTGTGGCCGTAAAGGAACTTCCCAAAGCTGCTCGTGTGCGGTAGGTAGATTTTTATCACAAACGACGCGGTCATCGCGATATTTAATTGAACAACGAAAGTGCCAGTGAATCTGTAGCTGAATGTTTTTGTTTATTTGACGACTTGTAGTTGAGTGCCCTTTGTTTACCATCAAACTACGGGGCGTCAAACTATAAATTCAGTTGGAAAACAGTTCGAATAAGTGCACAGAATTTAAACGCAATGGCTAACGAAGCAGAACCTGACGAGTCCATGGCTTCGGAGGGGCATACGGAAATGGAGAAGCTTCAAGAGCAGCTGGACATTGCTAGATCAACGGTCGACACGTACCAAAACCTGAATCACAGCCTGTCAGGCAAGGTTCAGGAAATCAAAATCGCATTGAATGCCGCAGTCGGTGAGACGGCGCTGATACGCGGTGAGTTAATGCGAGAGAAAATTAAGAGTTCGGAGCTTCGACGAACGCTGCGGATCCTGCACAGCAAATTCACGTTCTACTTCGGTGACTACGCTGACATCATGAAGAGATGTGTTGAAGAAACTGACCTGGACTTGGCAGTAGTTGAAGAGAATCTACTCGAAACTGCTGCAGGGCGAGCTCTGTTGGCTAAGCCACCCAGCAAAATGCAAGGTAAGCGTTGATGTTGTTGTTCAATTGTCCTGAATCCTGCTGAATCACAAATAAATTCTCTAATTTTAGGACACTTCATTGACAATGAAACAAATGTGCTCAACACAATCCGAGAGGAGCAAGAGAGCCGAATGTCCAATTTAAGTGCTAATCTTGAGACAACAATGCAAACTCCGACCCAGCCTGCCTCGAGACCGAAGGAAAAGCTCTCGTTCCAAATCGAATATCTTAATCCACTCACGGAGCCTATGCTTGTTGAAGAATCGATAATCGATGCAATGATCACAGACAGCGCTGGCACAAGCAGCAGTTTTAATCAGCTGAGACCGAAAGTTTTCTTGAATATAAACGAAAGCAACATCAGCGTCTTCTCTATTGCAAGTGACGCAACTTCCACACCGCTCCCGACACTCAACGTACAATCCAAAGAGGCTCCGGTTAAGCCTTCGATGATTCCAGAGGAGGACGAAGATGATCCAAGTCAGAACGAGATCAACAGCGAGACTCCTAAGCGCAGGTCGAACAACCAGAATGTTTGCCCACCGCCGGTTCGTCGCCTTTCGCAAGAAAGCTCGGATGAAGACGACGAGACTCCAATCATCACCCGCCCAGAAGGCTCGGTTGAGAGAAGCATGCGTGAAGTCTTCGGTGGCGAAGAATCAACTGACAATTTGCTTGAGGATACAATCACTGCAGTACGCAATGCTCTACACGAAAGTTCAGACGACAGCGATTCGTCATTTCAGAAGAAGCAAACATTCACTCGACGACATGTACCGCTGTCCGTTAGAAAGAGTTCAACAGATGAAGACGACAACACACTGACTGGAACTCAAGATCAGTCTGGAAGTAATGAACAATCTGGAAGTAATGAACAATCAGGGATTAACGAGCAATCTGAGATTAACGAGCAATCTGAGATTAATGATCAGTCTGAGATTAACGAGCAGTCTGAGATACAAAAACAGTCTGTAATTCAAGAAGAACTCGGAGGAAACTTATCCAACAAAGAAAACAGCCAGCCAAGTCCACAAAACCTTCATGAAACCTCCACAGTCAACGAAGATTCATCAGAGCCAAGTACAACGAAGGCTCAAAAGAACAAGGATAAGCCTAGCTGGCGCCGCATTGTTGAAGATTCTTCATCGGATGAAGATGAAACTCGCCAAGAACCTAAACCAGTGACTAAAAACAACGCCGAGAAAAAACTGCGTTTACGACCGCGGAAAGTAGCTGAACTTGGCTCCGACGAAGACGAACAGCCACCAAAGAAAATTCAAAAGTCGCCGCTGAAGGAAATTCAAAAGCCGCCGCCGAAGAAAACTAAAATCTTGCGCAAGAACAACGGACGACAAAATTCCAAAGAAAGTCAATCTGAAGAAGAAAATGCAGGCTCGAAATCTCAAGAAAGCACAAGTGAAGTCAAAGACCGTCGAAAAGTTGAAGAAAGCTCGTCGGACGAAGACGAAGAGTTCAAAGACGCTCAGCCTGATGCTCAAGAAATTTCATCTGAAGATGACCAAGCCGACGCTGTCGACGGTGAGCATGTTGTAAAAACCTTGAGCGTAGAACTCGACCTCTTGAACCCGTCAGAATCGATGCTTGAAGAGTTTAAGAAGAAGTTCGAGCGACCGGGAAGACGCAAACGCTCTCCAAGCACCGAATATGTCGCTTCTTCTGAAAGTTCCGTTGCCATCGTTGCCACAAGCAAACAAAAAACGCGTCAGCGCAGCTCAAGCCGCGGGTCCATAGATGTCTCAGACACAGCTTCTGTGATGTCAATTGCTACAACCGTTTCTAACACATCCACAGCATCCGACGCAACGACTTCCCGCAAGAAAAAGGTCAAGGAGACCGTCATCGCACCACGCAGATCACGTCCAAGACGCCTCGCCCGCGCTGCCCCAGGAAGCCTCGTGGAGCGATCGCTTAATTCAAAACTCCGCCGTAAATAACTTTAGTTTCAATCTTTATTTTTACTCTGTTGAGCCATTTCGTAAATAAAAATCCCAGTTTTAGAATTTCTTTAGGCCGAAACTTGTGTTTCCAAGACTCGAACTCCCGAAAAATGAATTGTTCGCTGGTGGCTGCTGTTGCGACTGATTTGCTGGCCACTGCTGCTTGGCCATCGACTGATTCGAGATGTTCATTCCACCGCCCATCATCGAGTTCGTGAACGGATTCGGTCCGAACTGAACTTTCGAAGCGTTTCCTGTCATTTGCTTGTCTTGTTCAATTTCGAAGACGTTGGTTGTGTCTCGAAGCATGAACTTGCGCAAGTTCAGATACTGTTCTTTCTGACCCTCGACCTTCATGTGTGTTTCCTGCAGTCGTCCCGCCAAAGCGATGAAGCTCTCGTGGATTTGATGAAGGCCGCGCTTCAAATCTTGCGCTGAGAAGTTCTGAGGATTGGACAACGACTGGAGATGCTTCTCAGTCAGCTCGACTTGGTGCTTGAGTGTCAGCATGTCGTTCTCGTATTTATGGATGAGCTCGTTGAAGTAAATCTGAGGCATGACGTTTTCGAATTGCAGACCGCTTGGTGTCTCGTGAGTTCGCTGTACCATGTCGGCGTGCTGGATGACCTTCGAAGTGTCGCTGCGGAGAAGCTTGATGGCGAGTTTGTTGTTGTCAACATCGTTCGAAGTCTCTTGCACGCTGCAGTTCAATCTTTGGATCTCTTCAGTCACCGACTTAAGTTTCCGGTCAGTCGTTCTAATGATGTCCGACGACAAAGTCTTTTGCTGCTTCACGTATGCTTTGAAGTCGTCGACAGTCTGGATGATTTCTTTTGGAACTTGCGTTTCTTTCACTTTGGTCGACTCGCTTTTGCCTTCCACGGCCTTCGGCTGAGTCTTGTTCATATCAATCCCTCCAAGTCCAATTGACTGCGGTGCTGCGCTTGTGACGGTTGGAGCGACTTGTGCAGTCAAGGCACCAAGCAAGCCACCAGACTGTTGCGTCGGCTGGGCTCCAAACAGCGGAGCTGATTGTGATGACGGTTGACCAAACGAGAGACCAGTCGATGGAGTTGCCGTTGTCAGTGGATTCATTGTTAGATTTGGCGCAGCTGAAGCTGCTGATAGTCCAAATCCCACGGGCGCAACAGTGGCAGTCATTGGTGCCGCTGGCTGGCCAAATCCAAATCCAGTGCTGGCAGGTTGAGTTTGTGCAGTGGAAGCTGCTGGCATCGGGAATGACAAAGAAGCAGCGGTAGTAGTTGCAGCTGGAGCACCAAAAGAGAATCCTCCGGCCGCTTGCGGTTGAGAAGCTGGTGCTGATTGCGCAATTGAAGACAATGGTTGAACAGTGTTCGTTGGGATGGTCGTTTGCGGTGCTCCAAAAGCTGTCTGCTGGGCACCGAAGGCAGGAGGTTGTTGCTGTTGCTGCTGAAGTGCTCCAAACGTTGACTGTTGAGGTTGCTGTGTGCCAAACGCTGGTTGTTGAGTCTGTTGAGCTCCGAATGCTGGTTGCTGAGTCTGTTGAGCTCCGAATGCTGGCTGCTGAGTCTGCTGAGCTCCAAATGCTGGTTGCTGAGTCTGTTGAGCTCCGAATGCTGGTTGCTGAGGCTGCTGTGCTCCAAATGACAATGCACCCATCGCTTGTGGTTGTTGTGGAGCGCCGAACGACAGTGTACTTGGTGCCTGCTGCTGCTGAGGCTGGACAGTTGCGGTCGGAGTTCCAAAAGCAAATCCAGTCGATGCTTGAGGAGTCGCCATCGTTTGACCAAATCCCGAAGAGGCTGTCGTAGCTGCTGTCGGCCCGAAGTTGAATCCACTGTTCTTGGGAGTGCTGAACGAGAGGTTTGCAGCAGCCGTCGGAGTTGATTGTGTGTTGCCTCCCAATGAGAATCCACTAAAATAAAGTTATTTAGCTAGGAATTCAAGTTTGCACGGATTCTCTTACCTCGTGGTCGATCCGAACGTTGGAGCGGCTTGTTGGCCTGTGTTAGGCGAGCCGAAATTGAATCCTGACATGATTATTTATCCTTATTCCTAAATGTTTCAACGAGTTTTGCAATAGCGCCGAAGTTAGCCCACTGAAATCCCGATTCACAGGGTGTTCAAGTTTTTAGTGCGACATCAAAGATCGTGCGTTGAATTCAGTCGTAGTCGGCGGAGATTTTGACTCTGGAAAACACAAGAATATTTCGGCTTCTTCATAAGTGCAGTTTAATCGTTCATAAAACGTCAAGAACTAGCTGAATCGCTTCAGTGATTATTCTAATTCCGTGTTGTTCGGACGAACTGTGGCAAGATTGCACGCCCAGACCTTTTTCGACCGATTTGTTGCCGATTTCAGATTTATTATTTAGCCGCAGCGAGTTTTGGCTTGCACATTTGCAAAACCTCTTGTAGAAGCAGCTAACTCGCTTCCTTACCTGCCCGTTAGTCTCGTGCAAGTCAAGACCACTCCCGGATCGCTCGATTCAAGCCAGAATCTCGAACTAAAAAAATCTCCGGACGCTTTGTTGTCATTTGTGTTGGTAATTTTGCGTCAATGGAGTCGGAATGTGAACAAATTTTAATTTCTCGTCGTTCTTTTAGGTGAAAACACTGAACAACCAGCAAAATGTCGCTTCCCAACTACAAACCGATCGCGCCGAACTCACGTAAGTACCAGGCACTGGCTGCTCTGCTCAATTAACCGCTTCTTAGAGAACTTTAGCTGAGATGTCGCGCAGTTGGCTTGCTCGACGCCTTGCATGACCCATCTGTATCCCCGCTTAATACCGCCAACCTCCCACATTTGTTGTCGTTTTGCATGTAAACTCCCTAATCGTCTAGAATTTCCAGCCGCCCAAGAGATCCAGCGGCGTTTACAAGCCGAAAACGCATTCGAACCCAATTCGTAGCCTTAATTAGACAAATCCGTTATCAAAAAAGCATAAAAATTACGAAAATTTGCAGATCTAATGACCGCTGGACATCCTGTGACGTTCAATATTCTCAAAGGTAATAGTCACCGCCAACTTTTACTTAATTTTGGTGTCTTAACCCTCGCCTTCTGCTTTCCTCTATGTAATTTGCTTTCATGTAGACCGCTTAAGTGTTCACCTAAAATAACTTTCTCACTTAATCCTCAGAGCACAGATCGTTCGCTGCCTTGAACTTGAAATGTCTGACAATAAATTTGCTTTTCCAATTACATGATTCTCCCATTCAGAGCGCTTACGTGCTTCTGGTGGCGGGCCAGGTGACAGACGCGACCAGAGCCCGTTCCTCCACTCCGTTCATGGAAATCCAGCGTTCACGCCTCAAAAGGCCGGCAAAGCTAGTATCGCTAGTGTGAGTAGAAAAGTCAGGTCGATTGTGACTTCAAAAAAGACAGAAGTTCGTGGAAACTAATTAATATTACTGCTTTTAGTTGGACTCAAGATTGCCCAAGCCACCAAAGCCTCCAGAGAAGCCGCTCATGCCGTACTTGCGCTACTCTCGCAAGCAATGGGACAACGTCAAGAGCGACAGTCCCGAAATGAAGCTTTGGGATATCGGCAAGAAAATTGGAACCGTAAGTCACTCAACGCTTGAAAATGTAAGATATAATTAAAATTTAACATTTTTAGTTGTGGCGGGACCTGCCCGATGAAAACAAGCAGGAGTACATCGACGAGTACGAGGTTGAAAAGGTAAGAAAGATTGTTTTCTCCTTCTCAAATCCTTCAAATTCAACAACTCTCTACCAAGAATGACTTTCTCGATCAAATGCGAGCTTTCCGATCCACACCCGACTACTTGAACTGGAGTCGCTACCAGCGCAGAAGAGGTAGAGTCGAGAGTCGCGAAGACATTTTCTGTCCTGTAGTTCTCACAAGTTGCACATTAATCCCAAGACCGTGTGTTAAGTGTGGTGTGGATTCACGTCCGAGGTTGTTTTCGTTGGGCTGCCCTGTGCGTTTTGGTTCGTTTTGGTTCGTTGAACAAGGATTTTATCGTCATACTGACGTTCAATCAACTTGTTTCGATCAAGTATTTTAATATTCCAAATGCACAACCAGCCCAAGACTCACCTTAAAGCTTTCATTTCATCAATATCACGATTTGCAAACTCACGTTAACAAGTCCCCCATCGTCGCCATTACCTTCCTTCCAGGTTGAATATGAGAAGAGCCTGAAAGTGTATCATAATTCACCAGCATATTTAGCTTTTATGTCAGCCAAGAGCAAGAAGACCGGTATGTAACATTCACCGACTTTGCATGTGTAGTTTTTGTCAGCACGAACAATATCGATTTTCTTTGATAAACTTTTGCTAATTTATGTTCGAATCCAATCTAGGACCCGACGACATTCACGATCAACCTCGCTCGAGCTCGAAAAGCCAGCAAGACCGTCGCATCGACATTCAACCCGCGGAAGACGAGGAAGACCAAGACGACGGTTTCTCGTTCAAACAGGTTGCTTACGCTCGTTATTTGCGCAATCACCGCTTGATCAACGAAATTTTCTCCGACGCAATCGTTCCCGACGTCCGGTCGGTCGTGACAACTCAACGCATGCACGTCTTAAAACGACAAGTCCAGTCGCTCGCTATGCATCAAAAGAAATTGCAAGCAGAACTGCAGCAAATCGAAGAAAAGTTCGACACAAAAAAGCGCAAGTTCGTCGAATCTTCTGAGCTGTTCCAAGAAGAACTGAAGAAGCACTGCAAGCCGGCTGTTGACGACGAGACTTTCCAGAAGATCGTGGAACGTCAATACGAAGCGATGAAGCGTGAGCGCATGCGGGCGATCGAAGAGCAGAACAAGCTGCCATCGATCCCGAAACCCGAAGAGGTTCCAGTCCAGGCTAACACTGCTCAACCAGCGGTCAACACGGAGCTACCATCGTCCGTCGAGTCAGGCCAGTCCACTGCCGAGGTAAGATAACTAGATCTTCACGTTGACAATGGATGAAGTGTAGATGAAGTCTAAGGTTTACGGGAACTAGTGGGATTAATCCAATGTTGCACATTTGAGACGCTCCGAACTGTAGATCCACTGTGTCACGGACGTGACCACTGACAATAATTGAGAATTAAAATTTCTTTTCTTTTCTTGTTTTTTGTTGCCACACCAAAAACACTTTTTTAAATAAAACAAAAAACTAAAATTCCTATCACAGATGACTGTTCTGCACTTACAGGTAAATCGAATCTCCGTCTATCAAGTCGTGTTGTAGATTTCTGATCGTTGCCGCATGTTTTTATTTACCGCTTTGGACTATCAAGTGATGTCGTAGTGCTTTGACTTTTATTTTAACCTTTAACCAGTAGAAGTTGAGAAGGGGTGGAGAGTGAAGCCTCACAGCCTGTCTAGTTGATCGACGTCTTTTGAGTTTACGCAATTTAAAATTAATTTAGTGTTGCTGGTTTGTCGTGATTTATTTAATTTATCTTTCAAATTTCTCATTGCTTTGAATCTGAATAATTTTACAGCCAATGGACATTGAGCCACCGATCAAGCCAGCTACGGATTCTGATGACAACAAGTCCAATGACTCAACAGCCTCGCAGCCCCAACACTTGCAGGAAATGGCGAAAAGCACGATCTTGAAGGAAACCGCTGCACCAGTTCCAGCGAATGACAACGCAAGCTTGGAAGCGCCAGCACCGACAATCGTTGCGCAGTTGGCACCGCTTTCAGTCCCTCAACCAATGGACATTTCCCCTCCGGAATCCAAGACCATTGAATTGTCTTCGGCTGCTCATCCACCTCCCGTCATTTCGGCAATGCAGGCAGTCCCTCCTGCTTCCACTCAAATGCCACCCACTGAAAGTGTGCCTGGACCGATCGCGCACAGCCAGGAAGCTCCCATTCCACCGCCGAACGTGACAGTGCCGCATCATCAGGGCGCTCCTGCTATTCCACACATGCCACCACACGGCGCTTATCCTGGTTTTCCTCAAGGGCCCCCACGAGCTCCTTTCTACGGCCACATGCCACCATATCAACAAGGGTTCCAGCAGTATCCCTACGGTCACCACATGCAACCGTATCAGCAAAACTATCAAGCGCCCCCGCACGGCTACCCCGTTCCAGGCCATCCGCCAGGCGCTGAGAATCACACTCTCTACCCGATCCAGGGGCCACCCATGCATGCCCCGATCCCGCATCAACCTTTGCCGCCCCAGGCGCCGGTTGCAGCACCACCGACATCAGCTCCGCCAGCTGCCCCGGAAGAAGCTGCTGAAAAGAACGGTAGCTAGATCAAGAACTTTTCTCCCTAATCGCACACGCCATTCACATTGACAGCAGCACTTGCACATTAGCATTTAAATATTCACATTTAACTCAAGATGACTCGAACACAATAATTATTTGCAGATGACAAAAAGGAGGAAACCGATGACAAAGCTGATAACGAATAACGAAGAAAGCTCAAAATGTTGGAGCGGAGAAGATTTTCTCGAGTTTCGAAATGAAAAAAGCATTTTTATTTGATAGCGTTTAAGATTTCAACATTTGTGACTTGAAAGAAACTGAATAAAATAAATATTGTTCGAGCTTTAACTTCAAACCAATGACTTTTATTCCAGAACAAAAAAACTTTCCAGCTTTCCGCGATTTTCATCTTCATTTCGCGATTTTTTTTTCGCTCTGAGTTTCATCGATCACGTGTCTGACTACACGATTACAAATTGACGAACCTTCAAATTTAGTTTTGACCCGGCTACACACATTGTATGTCTATAGATAGCTTCAGACAGAGCTTCGCTGTCGTCACCTAAGCATCGTTAAGAGAAAAGTTTTCGTCTCAACTGTTTATTCGAAAAAGTCTGTGTTTTCAGCCAATTATTGATGACACAACAAGTAAGGATACATCAAACTCAGCTTTTAAGTAATTTGTCAAAAAAAAATTCATTAATTTCGCGTAAACTGCGATAAAAAATGTTGCGAGGTATTTGACAATAGAACTGATTGTTTTAATTTTAGACCTACGTATCGGCGAAATGAAACGCAAGTCGAATAAAAAATCGGAGATTTTCCGAACCGAGGCAAATCGCTTCTATGTGCAAAAAAAGTTTTTCGATGCGCTGATCAAGTACAACGAGAGTCTGTGCTGGGCTGAAGAAGGCAGCGAGAATGCTGGACTTGCGTACGCCAACAGGTCCGCAGTTTATTTCGAAATGAAGCTGTTCGAGAAGAGTCTGAACAACATTGAACTAGCGAGAGTGAACAAATACCCGCAGAAGAACTTCGAGCTTCTTGCAAAACGTGAAGCAAAGTGCAAGGAATCAAAAAACGAGTTCGACAAGAATTTTAGTCCTTGGAAGTTCTTTAAACTGTCACATCCAGCAAAAAAGGAAATTCCGTTCATCGCAGACTGCTTGGAGATGAAAACGAATGAGAAGTACGGCCGGCACATCGTCACAAACCGACTGCTGAATGTAGGCGACGTTGTTCTCGTCGATGATCCGACCTTCAAAGTTATCAAAGCGGATTCGCGGTATTCCACGTGCTACGACTCGAACGCGTATCAACGGTGTGCGAACTGCCTCGACGACAATGTTCTCGACCTTATTCCTTGTTCGTCGTGCTGCAAAACGATGTTTTGCTCGACAAAATGCCTCGAGGCAGCTAAAAGCCACCACAACAGCGAGTGTGAAATTATCGACGAACTTCTGACTTCAGGTCTGGCACATATTGTGATGCGGATTTTCATCGAAGGGCTGTCAGCGTTCGGTGGTGATCTGGTGGAAATGGAATCGTTCCTGAACAAGCACCAGTTTCCAAAGATGACGATTTTCGACAGCGAATGCGTCAAAGACAAGAAAAACAAGTTTTTAGCGACTGTTTCGCTGGCTGTGAGTGATTGCGAGGGTGAATTGTTCGATTCGTGTCTGAAAATGTTCGCGAAAACTGAAAAACTTACGCAAGTTTGGAAATCAAATCCGAAGTTCGTTACGAGTGTTTTGAGTAAGCTGACAAATGTTGGACAACATTACGTGCACGGAATCGGTGGCTGGTCACTCAAAAAGACCGGAATGGAAGACTTCGCGGACCCAAAGCACCCAAGTCAGTACCAGCAGTTGATTGGGAACGGATGCAACTTGGTGTCGTCACTAATTAACCACTCTTGTGCGCCGAACATCAGAAGAATGAACGTTGAAGACAAAGCAGTCGTCATAGTCATCCGGCCGATACCCAAAGACGCCCAACTTTTCGACTCTTACCGGCCAAACTTCAACGTGCAACCGAAAGCACAAAGGCGAGAAAATTTGCTCAAGGATTACAGATTTGAATGTGACTGCGAAGCTTGCACAAATAATTGGCCCTTGAATAATGAACTGCAAGTCGCAAACGAAGAACTTTTGGAATTTGCGTGGGAAACTCACGAAGATTTGCCGTTTCTCAGCAGTGACGAGGCAAAATCAAAGCTCAAGTCTTGTTGCGAGCTTTTTGCGAAAAATCATGCTGACTTTCCGTCAGCTGAACTGGTCGTGCTTCAAGAATGCATCTCCAACTGCCTGATTGCCATGACAAAACCGTCACTTCAGTTCAACTAGCAAAATGTAGAACAAAGTAAAGAAAATGAAGATAACTTCATAGTTTTCAGTTATTTTGGAGGCGAATGATTGAATGGAACTGCCAAAAATGTTTGTGATTGATAAAAGAAGACGCAAAAGTTTCGACTTGGAAAGAAAATTTTCAGCTTTTCACATGCAGCGAAATTTAGTTTTGCCTAGTTTCAGGCGTGATGGGTTGTCAACAATAATTTAAAAACCACGGTTTTGCAGTAATTAAACCGTTTTTTGTTCCTAGATTCAATTGAATTTAAAATCCGTCTTCTGACTTGAAATTGATGAACTGCTATGAGTTGATAAAATTTACTTGTGAATCAATTAATTCAAACTTCCGGCGTTGGAATCTGTCACAAAAGTAATTTTCACACCTGAGTTTGTTGATAAACATGTTAGGTCAAGTCAGATTATTCATTAAAACACCAATATCTACTAATAAACGCACGTTTTATGTTAACACTGAAAACAAAACTTGTCTTCTTAGCACAATTTATGTTGATTCTCTCTAATTCTCAACTTGAACAGGATCAATTAATACAAGCGACCTGTGCCAAAACACAGAGCCCGTCACGAAATCATTTCTTTCTCTTGTCTATGATAGTGCGAGTGGTTATTCCGAAGTGGTTATTAATTTTCGAGAGAAAAATAAGAAAAACTTTTTTTTATGTGTAGGATCAGAACAGAATTTGTTGCTAAAATTACTCGCAAGTCAAATTTTTCTCAAAGAACAAGCAAGCAGTTCAGTTTGCAGCGTGTGCGGGAAAGGTACTCGGGAGAAAATTGAAAAGTGGTTTGAAAATAAGTGGAAACTTGAAGTAAATCGAGCCGACTTTATATTTATAGGCAGACTCGTTATTAATAATTTGCTAACGAAAATGATCTTGTTACATCATTAAAATAGAAAATTTTTGACGGTGCTTACGTAAATTACTTGGAAA
Organism: Belgica antarctica; assembly: GCA_000775305.1. Taxonomy (NCBI): domain Eukaryota; kingdom Metazoa; phylum Arthropoda; class Insecta; order Diptera; family Chironomidae; genus Belgica; species Belgica antarctica. The sequence goes on from JPYR01000021.1 coordinate 208,273, forward strand.
TCACTAATTGAAGTGCACTAGAGCGATTAGCACCAAAAATATCTTCCTGAGAGCTTCTCAACAAACATACATTTTGATTTGATACATTTTAAAAGTATTTTTTCACATTTTTTTGGAAGAAACGTTTCTTGGACTTTTATTGATTTTGTTGTTTTTCTGTTGAACTTTCATAAAAGTGAAACAATTCAAAATCTCTTCAAACGATCACAATTCATCCAGTGAAATCTACAAAATCGAATTTTAATGCCGGTAACAGCGATTAGCTTCAAAATAAGTCTAAATATAAGTTTTTCTACTGATTGATGTCGGGTTATTCTTTTTTTTTCGGTTCCTGACAAACAAGACTAATGACAGTGGTTTTAGCTGTGACATGAAACACGTGAACAAACTTTGGCAACAATTTTCTTCTCTTGTCGAATAGGAAAAATGTGCGAGAACAAATCGGATAAGAAATCGGCTGAGCTTCGTAGTGCCGGGAACGCATTCTACAGTCAGCGGAG
>JPYR01000021.1:208827-225201 GCA_000775305.1 Belgica antarctica
CGCAGTTTATTTCGAAATGAAGCTGTTCGAGAAGAGTCTGAACAACATTGAACTGGCAAAGCTGAACAATTATCCGAAGCAGAACTTCGAAATTTTGGAAAACCGTGAAGCGAAGTGCAAGGAACCGCGAAACGAACAGGAACTCAAATCAAATCCATGGAACTTCTTCAAACTTTCTTACCCAGCAAAAAAAGAAATTCCGTTCATCGCGAAGTGTCTAGAAATAAAGAACAACGAGAAATACGGCCGGCACATCGTCACAAACCGTAATTTGAAAGTCGGCGACGTTGTGTCAATCGAGACGCCTTACTGCAACGTCTTGTTATCCGAGTCGAAGTTCGTCGAAGTTCCGCCATCCAATATCTATCAAAGATGCTCGAATTGCTTCAAAGATGCAGCACTCGACTTGATTCCATGTCCGACTTGCTGCAAAGGTAGCTCAAATTCAAGCCCGATTAATTAAATTTTAATGAAAATTCTTGCAGCCATGTACTGTTCTCCAATTTGCCTTAAGCAGGCATTCGAGAGATATCATCGCTACGAATGCCCTGTGATAAGTGATCTGCTGACATCTGGAAGCGTCCATATTGTGCTTAGATTGCTTTTTATTGCGCTTTCAACATTCGATGGATCCGTTGATGAACTTGTAAAGTTCTTGAAAGAAAACGAGAACGGAACAACGACGATTTTTGATTCGACCGCAAACGCAACTGGGCGTGAAAATGAGAAAAATAATTTCTTGTTTGCAATGTCAATGATTAAATGTTCGAAAACTTACACTTTAACTGTTCACGAAGCAATTCTGAAGAAAAATCCAGAATTAAATGAAATTTGGCGAGTTCACCACGAATTCATCGAGAGTTTTCTGCAGCGACTGTGTCAAATAGCAGACCTGAACATTCACGGGATGTTTGGTGCGACTATTCAGAAGAACAGTTCGAATGTGACAGACATCCGTGACTTGCAACAGTCCATTGGCACTGGATCCCTGCTGTTCTCGTCCTTAGTCAATCACAGTTGCGCCAACAACCTTCTGAGAATGTCCGTTGAAGGGAAAATCGTTTACGTCGTTTGCCGGCCAGTAGCGCAAGGATCCCAACTGTTTGACTGCTATAAGTAGACTCATTCAGGTTCGCTTTGAATGTTCATTCTAACTTTGATTCAATTTCAGAGCCAGCTTTAAGACACAAACAAAGACAGATCGTCAAACAAGGCTTCTCAATGATTTTGGTTTCATTTGCGACTGTGAAGCTTGTGTTTTCGACTACGCGACGCCACCCGACCTTGTCACCAAGGACGCAAAGCTGCTTAAGTACGCTAAAAAGCTCGACAATGAGATTTTACGTCTTCCGCCAAGTCAAGCGATCAAAAAGTTCCGCTACTGCTGTGAAATTCTTGAGAAAAACCAAAAAATGTATCCGAGCATCGAACTTTGTCTGATTCAAAAGTCGATCACGACGTTCTTGCTCAAACAAGCACAGTCGACGATTTTGTTCTCGTGAAACAATGAAAAATTGATAAATTGAGTTCTTTTGAAGCTTTAAGAAAGCCAAAGAAATTGAATCAAAAGGCTTTGAAGTTTTTCATTGCAAAGCAGAAAGTCAAAACACGTTTAATGAAAACTTTCATTTGTAAACCATTTGTTGTTCAATTGAGTATAAGTTATTTACAATAAATTGATGCTTCAGGCAATTTGACTTTGCTTCAGCGTGATTTTTCTTCTAAAAGTTTCTTGAAGATTTTGTTTATTACTTTGACAAGAAACTTTAAATTGTGATCATTAACATTTTTTATTATTTTCCCTGTCTCTACAAATACCAAAACAAAAAATTCAAAGCTAACTGATTTAAATCGCCGAATTGAGATTTATTCATCAATAAATTGCTTTGAGTTCAACGACTTCTTCTTGAAGTAGCCATGAAATATTTGAAATAATCAAATTTTTTGCCCTAAATGTGTCTGATTGAATTCTGCGCCCAATCGGCGGCTCCAGAAAACTTCCACAAAGAATTTATTTAGCACAAAAAACTTTTTATTCGAGCATTCTTCGATTCGATTCAAATGAAGTGAATCAGAAAATAAATTCTCGAGTGAAAACAAGTCATCGAACGGAATTGACTTCGAGAAGTAATAAAAAGAAAATCAAGGCAAGGCGAAGTGACATGCCCTGCTATAAAAAATTACGAGCTTAACGAATGAATAAAAATGCCACAAAATATCTCGATTACACACAGCAGAACAATAAAACGAACTTCATAAAAATTCAATCTGAAACTTTCTCCATTCGTCATTTATTAATCGACAAAAGTTTTATTCTCTTCTACCACCCTTCGGCGATTGCAAAACACTCAACGAACGGTAGTCTATGTTAATGGTTCAATAAAAATCGACGGATTATAACTTTGCGTTTATTGTACGAGTTACGATAATTAAGATTCCCGATAACGTTCGATTGTTGCGCATTCATCGCAATAAAATCGATTCTTTTTCAATTATCCCCAAGGCAGCTTTCATGAGCGGCGTTTCAGATGCAGCGATAATAAGTGACAGTAAACCAGATAATCTTGTGTATTTTTGTTTAAAAAAGCGAGTGAAGTCATGGATTGGCTACGTAAAGGTTCAAATCTGGAACTTCTTGAGTTTTCCAGAAATTCAAATTATTTTTCGACACTTCAATTCCATTTGAAACTCCACACAACAACATTCAATTCACACCCAACTTGATCGACCATAGAATCAAACCCTGAGTGTGCAATTTTCACCCAAACAAGCAGACGCTTTTTACATCCCCAGAAATTTTCTTTCACAAGTGACTTGGCATTCCCCAATCTTGTTCACTATAGACACAAAAAAGAAGAAACAAAAAACAATCTTAGCACCGAGAGATTTTTTTGTATGACCAGAAAATCATCAAGACGCCATTAGACGAGAGAAAGCTCATTCAAGCGAGTAAACACTTTCTTGTTAAAAGATTTGATTGATTTCGTTCTACAACCTCCATCCGACCCGTCCCACTCGCTGTAAAAGATCCAAAAGATATCTCGGGTATTTTCCTGTTCACTGAAAAGTGATTAGAAAATTTTCCAATCACTTTGCGGACAAATTACTCCCTCCAAGAGCTCGCCTATTGATTACTCAACAAGAAAATTGAGTCGCTTGGGGATTTTATTTAATTCTTCCATTGTGCGTGAAGAGATTCTTCGAAGATTTACACTCAATCGACGTTACAGAATGGAATTTTAAACTTAAACTTTGCTGCAAGGTTTCTCGAACTTGTAGATGAACCAAATGTACGGTGACCGCGTTTCAGTGCATTGCCCAGCAACGAGAAAATTGACAGCACATTTTGATTCGTTTTAAACAGTCATTAATAGTTGAATGGACACAGGTGGCCACATGACAATGTTGTCGTTCTGATTGCGAAGTTCTCGAGAATGTTTAACAACACGGCAATCAAACTTTCAACACCACCGAGGGTGCATGTTCACATCGAGAATGTGTCGAGTAATTTGCAATCGTTTAGTGAATTATTGAACGGACTTACGAACTGAACGACGTGTGAAACTTTGATACATAACAAAACTTCAAGTTAAACATTAAAAGCGTTATTGTTGAAACATTTATTGACATCAAATTTATCAGCCAAACCACTTTTCGATGCTTCTGACATTTTCCCACATATTTTGGATGGTTGGTGAACCTTCCGACTGATGGATTGTTATTTATGTCAAGGAAATTCGATCGCAAACTCAATTCAACTTGTTTCGAAGCGGTAAGTCCAGTTTCCTTGAATATCCAGTCGGTGAAGTTGAGAATGTTCGTGAATCCAGAATTTTTAGTGACGTCACATCCACCTTTGCTGACTAAAGACGAAGAAGTGATGCCTTGAATGAACCATATGCCTTCATTTTGCACGTAAAATCCGCTTCCAGAGTCGCCCAAGCAAGGACCTTTTGATAATCCAAGCTGAACTTTTTTTTTCTCAATTCAGTCAAGTGGAAATAAATTTTATTTTTGCAACTTATGTTGACAAAAGAAAGCTTTTCCTGATCTTCAAGACGAAGGTGCTTTGGACACTGCGCTGGCAAAGGGAGCGGTGGGTTTCTTGAAAAGCATCACAAAGGAAATCAATAAATCTTTAAGCAGTTGTAATCAGCAAAATGCAATTTGATTCTCAATCGTTCTTTGTGCTTTTCGAGTCGAATTTGTCAGAAAAGGTTGAATCAAGATGGAAAATCTCTGCAAAAGAATTTTCGATCGTTTATTTGATGTTGAGTTTTATTATGATCATTAGATGATTGCGTCCTAGATTCAAACTTGAAAACCAAATAACGAAGCAGAAAGATGCAAAATCTTAAACTTTTCTTTGAGCTTCTTAAACGATTCACGAATTAAGCGAAGATGAGAATCTTCCATCTTTAACTTCCAAATCACGTCTACAGCAACAGTGACCATAAATTAATTGCGCTAGATGAACAATTTATTCCATGAGAATTTAGGATTAAAAGTTTTTAATTAAAATCGACCGCAAAGTCTGTTCGAACGGAAAAGCATTTCACCTTAAATTTTCATTAGAAATTTTTCAGCAGAAGACTTTAACTGAGATTATCCGCGATTCCTTCGTACGTTCATCTTCACACCAAACTTAGTTTGAAAACTTTCCTTCTACGTCTTCTCCTCGATTTATTTCGTGATTTCATCAGACCATTAAGTTTATTCAGGTCTCAGTCGTTGTAAATTAGATGTAAATGTTCTCTTCGATATTTTCTCGTAATCGCTTAAGCGCTCTCGAAAAGGAAAAGTTTTGCACTTCTTATTACTTTTTATAGATAACATAATCCAATTATTGGTGGCAAGGCAGAAGTGCGAGAACGAAGTCGCACTTCAAACGGAAAACTCTCAGCTTAGAACAATGGAGTGATTACGCTAAGAGAAGTGAAGTGGCACTGAACAAGCGAACAAAGCGGGGATTGGACGTTGATAAACGAAAATTGGAATCTTCTTGATTGAAGTGTTGTAACGACGAGAAAATCTAAAACTTTAGTGATTTATTGAGAAGCATTTAATTTGTGCATTTGAAGTGAGAAGCAAAATCTAGGGCAATCTGATGAAAAATTCTCTGCAATTATAAATTAAATGAAAAACATAAAATTTGTTGTCGAATAGCAAACGATGCAAATTTTCTCTCGGAATGTAGAATATCCAGGCAACCGCTTTCAGAAGAAACGCAATTAGTCATTTGACTCAGTTACAAGCAGCAATTTCCCCGTTGCTTGTACTTTAATTTCCTCTTGAAGTGATTTCTATGCTAAACTCGTGAGAAGTTGCAGGAAATTATTTCGAAGCAAACGTAAGAAGCGGTAATTTTTCATTAGAAGCTGCAGAAGTATTTTCAAATTGAATTTGTTGAACAAAAGTTCCACGGGGCTGAGAAAGCTTCAAGCTCTAAAAGCTTTCCTCGCTTCAAATGATAATTGATGAGGCAGAAATCGTCAAGCAAAATAGCCATTTAGACATCTCCGATCTGGAAAAACTTTGTTCTACTGAAATGAATATTGAGCTTTGCCGAAGTGAAACATGAGAAAACAATTCGATAAGCCGAAACTTTGTCTTGTCTTTTCGTTGACTCCGCAGAGTGAAAATTGATACGTCAGGAGGAGAAAGCTGTGAACACATCGACACATAATGTTAATCTAGTCTCACCCAATATTGAAAAAGTTTAATGTTCTGTGGGAAGAAAAAGCCACAAAAAGCTTTCAAAAGCTATTTCAAAATGATGTCACTGCGAGAAATGTGTTTAGAAAATTGCTGTAACAAAGCTAAAAAAATTACTTTTCAACAAAAAGTTCGTACAAAAAACTTCTGAACAGAAAACCACATTCACAAAACAACAATTCCAGCTTTGCTTCATTTGAATTTTATGTTCTTTCCTTGGAAACACATGAAAATTAACATGTTTTCTGTAATCCATCAAATTACGTTTCTCTGTCACGTGAATGCTTCAAGGAGAATTAAAATCCATTATGAATTTTATTCGAAAACCTTTGTACGAGATTTTAATCTCATAAATGCTAATCAGGATATAAAACGTCATTATCTTTACGTGATGATTGTTAATCGTTTTCAAAGGAGTTTGGAAAAACGGTTTTGTGTTTTAAGCTGCTTACAGTTTTCCGCATTTTTTCACACTTCGATAAGATTAAAATTTTCAGAGTTTCTAACAGAAAGTACATCAGAAAATCAGAAATCTTAATAACTAACGTTTTTAATTCGATTCTTCGAGGGAAAAGAACATCAACTGATAAGTCCTGCTGGCTCAAATTCAACTTCTGTAAAAGCTCTTGATTTTCTTAACAAAAGAAAGTTTTATTTAAATTTTTTGCTTCAACTAATCTCATTTTGCTTCAACTTATCTCATTTTGAATTTATCAAAATAAAACACAACAAAATTAACATTTTTGTAATCCATTCTGACTTCATTTCACGAACACTTTTATTTTTAAAACTTCAACTGAAGTTGGAAGCTTTGATTAAAATTTATTATCAATCAAACAATTATTTTCAAGATACTATTAAATTTAAGGTTCTCAATTCAGTCAGTTTCAGAATTTTTTGTCTGTTCAAAGAGAACATAACTAAAACTTATGAAAGCACTTACAAAAAAAAATTTTTTAAGCGAAAGCTTTCTGCAAAAAAAAGTTGGTTTGTAACAAAAAAATTGCGAAAAAATCTTTAGACTTTGTGCATTTGCAATTATGCACCTTTGAATGTGAATCGGAAACATTTTCTCTCAACTCAATTCACTTCAATTTATTTGTTTTTCAAAGGAACGTAACAATCGTATGTGAGACGGTTTAAAAATTCTTTACGTCGTCTTTTTATTGTCTCGTATGTAGAAACATTTTTCTTTCCTTTGACTGCTCAATTTAGCAATCGTAATGATGCTTTTAGGTAGACAAAGCTGAAAGCAATTTCTTTGAACTAGGAACAGCAATTGAAGTCTGTATTTGCTTAAATATATGAGGTTGAGCTTAAACCACATAATCTGATTCACTTCATCTGCTGTTTTCACAGCAACATAAAAGTTCGATAAACGAAGATTTAATTACAAACTACTCGGTTTGACTGATGTGCAAGTATAGTTTGTGTTATTTACCCCTTGGGATAGTTTAAGATGTCAGAGTAATTAAAGATCAATGATTCCACAACAATATGTGACACCATAGCAATGTATTTTGTCAATAGCACAGAAGTAAAAATTAACCGAAAAAGCATGTTTGCTGGCAAGGTTGATGGAATGTAATCTTTGCTTATATTCTTTGTTTAAAAATGTGTTTGATATTGTATCGAATGGCAATCAGATAAAAAGTTTTCGCAGTTTGTTAGCAGTAATTAATTTCGTGCTTCATGTAAAATTTTATCAGGTATTGTATCTTTAACTGGAAACTAGATGTGTTGACAAGCCCACCAAGAAAAAGTTCGTTCAGTGACGTCTTCTTATCATTTTTCAAAGAACAAGTCTTTAAATGTTTATTTTTTCTTATCATTTCAACAACTGATGAGATTATTCAGGTAAAAATTATAATTTAGCGACGTCTCAAAGGTCACAAGACTATTCACAATTAAAAACTTTATTCAATTTAAAGCAGCCCAAGAACTTCAACAGTTTATTTTCTTTTTAACAAACTGTAAAACTTTTCCTTAATTTTTTTACGTCACCTCGATATGAATCGTAAAAGTGGCAAAGTTTTCATCGTTAAAACAAATGTTGTTGTGTAAACACTAAAAACTTTCTGTTAACGACAAAAACCAAAACACAATCCCCGTCGTTATATTTTATCTTGCTTGGTTTATCTGCTTGAACTTTTTTTTATGTTACTGGAAGCTTTCTCAATCCCACTTACTTTCAGGGTGTTTTTTTTACTGAAGTAGCTGCGTACTTTGTAACTGCATTGGAAGATTCAGAATCGCTGCAACTCAAAGTTTTAATTCAAGAGAAGATTTAAAATTAGTGCTGGAGAAATTATTTTGTTGTGCGCTTCAAATTACCAACTCAAACTGGAAAATCTAATGAAAAGTAATCTAACACAAAAGAACTTGTGTTTTCCACTTTCAGAAGAACTATCGCAGTACATTTTAACAAGCGTGCTATCCTAATGATAATGAAGCATTTTCGAAAGGGATTCAAACATGTTCTCATTAAAATTCGTTCTCTTTGTTTCGGGTGTGAATGGATGAAAAAATCTTTTTAACGATGCAACAGGAATTCACCACGGAATTTAACTCGTTATTTGCATTGAGTTATGTCTCTGCTAGTCTATACAAACTAACAACCATTCTTTGCGAATAAAAAGATGGAAATATTCCCGCAAGCATCATTAAAATATAGTCATTTTAAAGGATTTTATCGTCTTTAGTAGCAAAATCAAAAACTCGAGATCAAAGTTGAAATTATTCTTTCATCGTTTAACAAATTTCTTCTTCGTCTTCCGCTACATTAAGTTTTTCAATTTCCACTTTCAACGCACACCAGAAAAGCGCTCTTGAAGTTCAAATTCATTTCACTTCTGTTTTTCTCGCTCTCATCAAAAAATGTTCTTTATTCATGAGCAATTTACCTTGATCTGATGATGTATGAGATGCAAAATCCGAACGAGGAAACTCAGCAGCAGAAACATAAATTTTTCCTGGCGGGGGAAAATGAGATTGCAAAAAAAAGAGCGATGGCTTGTTAGTAATTTTTTGTGTAAACGAATTCGTTTTGAAAAGGTTTTCGAATAAATCGGAGTTGGTGGTTGGAAAATTTGCATATTTTTTATGCAAAATGACTGATCAAAGACCCAATTAGGTGGGAATCACTCTGAAGTGGTTTTGCAGCGCCATTAAATCAACAACCAGTCAATGAAGTTATTTCGTTTGATGATTCAAATACGAGTTGATTAATTATATTTTTCATGAAATATGGATAATCGAAGCTGGACTGAATGAAATTTAACATAAAGTTTTTGAGAAATTACTTCGACGATATTTTTTGTTGATGGGAAAAAACTGGAACTAATGAACCAGTGCTGCTAAAGTGGTCCGATTGACTTTTATGAAGTTCCCTAATTTTAACCTGGTGGACAAGTAGACATTTTTCAAAATAAAAGGAATGTCCAAAGCAAAATCCTTTGTTTGATCAAATTTTAAGCTTTACAAAAATTCAAATTCAAAATTTAGATTTTCACGTGATATTTTTCACACTTCAGCCATTTCAAACTATTTCATTGCCTGAAGCTAATCTTGTGACGAAAAATATTACGGCGATAGCAAAGTCAGCAATCTCACGTGCCGATAAGTCTCGTCAACACTGGAAAGGACTTCAAAATGAAATTCCTTCACATATTTCACATCTGATTTATGTCGTCGGCATTAGCATCATAGAATCGTCATCCCGACGACGATGGAAATGTCAGAATGTTCTCGTCTCTCGATATTTTACCAGAATATCATCATGCAAGCTATTTATTAAATATGTGACTTATTTACTGTCTGCATGAGCGCCGTGTTTGCGCCTTATGTTTGTTGTGTTTTTTTACGTGCACGACAAAAGTATTTAAATTCCATTTCCTCAAACCCAGGACGAATACAGCTTACATATTTGCAACCATCATATAAATATCACGTCACGTACAAACGAATGTTCACGAACGTGAAATTACGAGTCGGAATAAAAAATTGTTTTCTCTTGGCCTTTTCAGCACTCCGTCTCGATGCTTTATTATTCAAATTCTCTGACGAAAAACGTGATTTCAACATGTGAGTGAGTGGATGATCGCAGGGAAGTTTTTCAGTGTGAATTGAAAGTTGAATAATAATAGAACGTTCTCTGTCAATTAACCAGACTTGTTTGATGTAATGTTGAAGTTGATTGAAAAGTCTTAAAAGTTCGATAACGGCGCTAAAGTTGATGTTCATTTTTTTCGCCAAAAAGTTGACATGTTTGAGCCCGTCGTGTGCAGCCACAAAGCGTCTCCCGACACGTTTTGGTGTAATTTATCATGCGTGGCAACCCGGAAGTACTGATAAGCTGATAAACTCAATATGCCGCTTCGATTGAATGACCTAACAAGCACTTTCACGGAGATGCCGAAGTGATAAAAATATGAAAACATATGCAGCGAAGCTATTTACGTAAATTATAAATCAATTTTATGACTTAGATTTTCACCTAAAAAGCACAATTTTTCCATTTTCCTTCCACAATTCAATAAAGGCAGCTGAAATATGATTTTCTCGACTTTTTCTTCTCTCCAAGCAACTCGATGTATTGTAGTGTCAGATAAATGTCGAGTGGGGAGAACATTTTGTTGTCGAAAGTGCTTCATAAAGATGCTCATACATCATCGCATTATGCTGTGAACTGTCGGTTGTGTGTGGGGATGCTCCAAAAAAAGGCAGAGAAAAGCACAAATTCTGAGATACCTTTCAATTGAGGAAGAATGTTCGTCAAAAACAGCCTTAAGTAAGGTCAGAATCAGCTTTAAAAGTCGTTTTGCAGAAAACACTTTCATAAAAGTAAAACTGTGACTAATTGCTGTTCACGTATTGAAAGTGAAAAGAATTCGACATCATCAATAAAAGTCACGTCAATATTTCGTATTTCCAAGACAACTGACAACACGGATGGTTTTGATTGCTTCGCGACGACATGATGGAGCGGAAACATTACATTTTGATAGAGATAAAGTTCCACGATAAGTGTGGAGTTTATTCTATTTTTATTTCCAATCAAAGCGTAAACCTTTGAAGTCATTGGCATAGGCGAAATTTTGTCGCAAACTTCTTGAAAACATAAAAACTTCATTTCCAATATTGTATCTACCTGAAATATTTTTTATCAGTTCAATTATTAATCGATGATTGCATTTGTTTCAAACTGACGCCGGTTACTTCCTGAAGTAGCATTGCAGTATCGGCAAAGAAGTCTTATTATTTTCGCCAAAACGTTTTTCGATAAGTTTTTCTTTCTTATCACTTTACAAGTTTCTACGATTCAATGTTCTGGGACTTATCAATTGACAACTCTTTTGTTTGTCGGCCAGAAAAAGTATAAAAGCTCGAGTCGAGATGGTTATTTTGACTGTCGAGTAAAGCATTCGAAAGAATCGAAACAAAATGAACAGTGAGTTCCAAAAGTGTTCAGAATATTATGTGATATTAAAAGTGCTTTCTTCCTAGGTTTCGTAATTATTCTCAGCTGCTTAGCAGCTGCGACTCTAGCGAGTCCCACTCAAGACATCATTGTTGAGTTCATGGCCAATGGCCGTGCTCGATGCCGTTCTACATCATGCGGCCGCCAAGGAATTGTCGGAGCAGCCTGCCCCCCAACAAACTGCCCACCAAGAGTACCAGACGAAAACTGCGGACCACCCAACTGCAACATCATCGCTAACCGTGCCTGGCTTCACCCACATGTTGATCCGAACATGTACTGGCAATGTGCCCAATGGGAAGGCGACTGGGACTGGAGACCTATTGCTATGAATTGTGCGTGTGGAACTTTCTTCCAGTCTGATCGCAACCGTTGCGAACACGTATTTGATTGGGTTCGAGAATGCCCGTCTCAGCCACCAAACCCAACTCCTCGGTAAGACAAGGAAAAAAGCTGTGATGTGATGTCATAACAATTTTTTCGCTTCACAGTCCATGCGATGAAGATTGTGGTCCAGAATGTGACGGCAACGGTCCAATCTGGCCAACTATTCCACCAACTGGCGCTACTGGCCCAGATGTAGAAGAGCCAAGTACTCCCGCTCCACTGACAACAACGCCAAATCCACCAGCCGGTGATTGTCCATGCATTTGCATGCCTTGCATCTGGTGGCCATGCAATCCATGCGTAGCTTCTCCACGAGGCTGCCCATGCGCGGTAAATTTGTGTTTTCATTTCTGTGATATATTGAAAGTAGCTGATCATCAGCTCTGGTCGTTGAACCCTTTAATGATGACGTATAAATAGTAGAAAATACTAAATTTAATAATATTTTTCAACAGAACCAGCAACAACGCCCACAACCTCAGCCAATTCCAAATCCACCACAAAACCCGTGGCAGAGACCAGTACTCCCACAGCAGCCCCCAAATAGCTGGATTCCAGAAGCTCCACGTCCAGACTTTCCTCAATGGCAGCCACCACGAAACAACCCACAACAGCCACCTCAGCAATGGGTTCCAAATCCACCACAAAACCCTTGGCAGAGACCAGAACTCCCACAGCAGCCCCCAAATAGCTGGATTCCAGAAGCTCCACGTCCAGACTTTCCTCAATGGCAGCCACCAAGAAACAACCCACAACAGCCACCTCAGCAATGGGTTCCAAATCCACCACAGAACAACCCATGGGCTCGTCCAGAACTCCCACAACAACCCCCAAATAGCTGGGCTCCAGAAGCTCCACGTCCAGACTTTCCTCAATGGCAGCCACCAAGGAACAACCCGTGGCAGAGACCTTTCGAAACTGAAGGTGAAGCTGAAGAAGCCAAGCCTTTAGTTGCTGAAGTTGAAGCTGAAGAGGCCAAGCCTTTAGTTGCTGAAGTTGATGCTGAAAAGTTGTAAACAAAGTTGCGATGAACTAAAACTATAACGGGACTAAGCTTGTCTTTATTTTGAACCTGAAAGAAAACCTGAAAGATTTCCACTGACGATGCACTGATCGATGTAAAAGATATTCACTCCCTTATAAATAAATTTAACAAGCAAGCAGGAATTAAATGTTTTATTAAAAAACTTCTCAGAAGGTTTCAATAAGCTTCTGTAGCTACAAACATGTTTTTCATTAACACACTAAAGTGTGAGTCAGAAAAAAATGGAATAAGATTAAGAGCCATTTTTCTCAACAACTGCTAAACTGATTAACAAGTTTGGGGTATTAAATTGAAGCCCAATGTTTCAAGACTTATTAGGATGTAAAAGAAAAATTGCCGTCTATGTAATTTTGTACATGCTTGTTGATGCTGGCCATAAGAGTTTGAACAACCTGATTCACAACTTGAGTCACTTTTCCGGCGAAGTAGTTCCAGTTGGTACGCATTGAGCTTGCATATTTGATAACGGGGGATTTGTGTTTTTTGGAAATTTCCCATATTTGCCAGAAATGAGGTGACCACCATGGCCTCCATGGCCAAATAAGGCGTGGCAAATATCAAATATTTGTCTAAATTTGCCTTGACAAATTTTCCCCATATTTGTTTCCCAATACTCCGATGGACAAGTGCCTATAAAAAACTCAATAAAAAAAACTACTAATCCGATTGAGGTCAAATATATTAGAAACAAATCTTAAAACATTGAGCTTCAATTTAATACATCAAACTTATTAATAAGTAAAATAGTTGTTGAGAAAAATGACTCCTAATCTTGTTCCATTTTTTTCTGACTCACTCTTTAGTGTGTTAATGAAAATCCAACGTCATTAAATATTTTATCGATTCTCATTATCGGCTTGAAAACAAAACTAATAAAAAGTTTTAATTGCTTCTTGTTGACTTCACAATGTCACTTGTAGTTTCCGTGTATGGCACGCAACGTTGATTAAAACTGTGGTTTAAAACCTGTCGATTTTTGTTTCGCCATGAAAATTTATCGCTAAATTGTCTTTTTTCAGTGTTTCTGACATGTTTTGATACGCTGATAAAATGCAATCAAGTAAACAACTGATGAATCAAATGCTGAAAGCCTTGAATCAAACAAACACTTACAGAAATTTTGTGAAAATTACAAATTTCTGGCAGAAACAGATTGTGATTCTGTAACACTTGCGAATCTCAACGTTGAATAAATTGATTGTAGAATCGATGTCACTGTTCTATCCTGTAAAACTCCATCACCTTTGCTTTTCAATTGATGAACCTTCGATTGACTGCTTTTCAATGAACGAAAAGAAAAAAACAAATTAAGATTACTCAGGAAATTGCAAAATTAGTGTAAAAGGAAAACACGTAGTTCCGTTGTACGTGGTGGATTTGCACTACACGAGAATGGAGAACCGTATTCATTGTGCAACATCAAAGCAAATTCCAGCTTCAAGTTTTGCGGATGCAGACATTCGTTGCCTTTGCGCAATTCTGCATTTGTTACAAACAAAATCATTTCATCTGTAAAACAAACAAGCAAAAGAAAAACAGTAGTTCTGCAAGATACTTTACTTTATTCACCTTTGAAAATAAAAATTAATAATTTATCATTACGTAGTTGTCTAATGTTTTTCTCTTTTTTACACATCGAGTCATTAAATTATGAATATACGAATGGTTTTAAAAGTTTATGCTGTTTTAAAAGTTTATCCTATTTACAGAGATTTTTTTTTGTTTCCGCAAGTTTCAAGCACTTTTTGCATTAAAAATCTACTTGTTAATCGTGCCTTAGAAAAATTGAAAGGTTTTTGTTTCTAGCTTGTAAGCAGCAGTCAATTTTATTTTAAACTTTATAATAATTCAAATAACTTTAATATTCATTTGGAGGCAATTTAAGGAATAAGTTTGTTCATTCAAAAAAGCTAAAATAATTGGATTTTACTCGCCATTTTGCTTACGTTACTTTGCTAGATTTTAACCTTGCATTGATGAGCTTTTGAAAGCATTTAAACCAGTTGTTCAAATTTTACACATTCTGGTTTTTCATATTAATACTGTTGAACTTAATGGATCAAAGCAGGTTACAAACGTAGTCTAATTTCTTTTTCCGTGTCGAGTCTATTTACAATGTGTTGCTGTACAAGTTGATAGACTTTTAAGCTTAAATATGCTTGCAATTACCCGATCGACTATCAGCCACTGCTCCACTTTGTCTATTCATGTACGATGGTTCGGGCCTTTTAATTCGATATCGACTTTAAGTTTTAAATGTACACAGTAGCCACATTCAAGTGTTTCTAATTACAAAGACCTTGCTTGTTACCTCAAAATTTGTGGAGACAGTTTTCAGTATGAATCTCCGGTTAAAAGTACTGTAGTAGCATAAGAACTTTACACACATTTCACTAGTTTTGAAGTTTTACAGTTCGAATGAGAAATAAGTGATGATCAAATAACGTTACTCATGGTTTTGTTTCCAAACGCTTTTTGGCCCCTTAAAAGCACAATTACACAATGGTTTTGGGTTCATGACGAGTGACCAAAGATTCGAAAGGTTGCGTGAAGGAAATTTCCGTGCATCTATGAAACTTTATTTTGGCTGATTTACTTTTCTAGCTTCTTACAAACACCAAACAAAGTACTTTAAGCTCACGTTAAAACGAAAAATATTCTGCATTTTAAAACCAGAAAATTAAATAAACAAAAAGGAAGCGAGTCTTGTAAAGTCACTGAACAGTGGCTAACCTTTGAATTGAACTGTTTTTAATACAACTGAAATGTTTTTATTAACGATCCAGTGTTAACTAAGGTTAAAGACATAATAAGTCATCAATTAATTAGTTTAAAGGTTTTTAAGCAAAAGCATCGGTTTATTTTTTCAAAAGTTCTTTGCTAGAAGAATTTTCAAGTTCAATTCTAGCGTTTAGAACATTTTTGCTATTGAAAACCTTACTGGCTGGATGGTATGAAAACACTTTAGACCTAATTTCTTTTTTAATGTTTTTTATTTCATAAATACTAGCCAGTAAAATTATCGTCGGCTTTTAAATTCTGCTCAAACATAATTGAAAGAAGATTTTATGTTTACAAGTCTTTGATTCTTTTTTGGAGTTTTTCTAAATTTTCCACTTTTAAATAATCCTTATCGTTTGATTGATTTTATAAAATCTAAATATAATTTCTATCTTAGGGCTACTCTTGCTTTATCTCTACCACCATTACACATTCAATAGAAAATATCATTTCTTATCAATTAGTTTAGTTAATATTTAGGTTCCTTATTCCATCACCAATAAATAAAACGCAAGTCAACTTAAAAAATGCAATCTACGTAGACGTATCAAAAAATAGTTGTTGACAGTGTGTGTGTTTGAAAAATGTGTTTTGCTTCAATTAACTTAACTAAACCTGCTGCACTGGATTTTATGAGAGTTTAAACAACAAACATAGCACGAGAAGCGATACGAAGCACAAATAATTTGTGGTCTGATGGTTCGCCGAGTGACTGTAGTACGTGACGCTGAGTCCACGCATTTCGGAGTCTGTAATTGAGATGGAGAAGGAAAAAAATGTTTTTATTATCAATCTTCATTAAACGTTTGTTTCAAACACGCGAATCTTCAAGAGTCACCAAGAAGATATAATGGGAAATCTATTTTAGAACAGACCACTCATAAACGACGCTTATATTGTGCTTGGAAACTTATTAAAAGCTATATTTGGGCTATATTACAGTGATTCTATAGGTTTCCAGCAAACT
>JPYR01000021.1:241498-278973 GCA_000775305.1 Belgica antarctica
ACCTAAAGTCTAAAGTCTAAAGCTAAAGTCTAAAGTCTAAATTCAACCTCTGATCAAATGAAAGTTCGGTTTTTCGATCGACAATGAAACAATTTTTATTTGCTTTGGCGTCATGGTAATCGGGGGCAAACTCGGTGAATTGTTAAAGTAGGTCGGTAAAACACTTTAAAAGAGATCATAATTATTGTTGGTGACTTAGTAAGTGAACTTCTCCCCTCATAAAAGGCTGGGAACTGTCATTTCAAAGTCCAATGGTGTTTGCTGTTAATGATATATTCTGTCGCCCAAATAATTATTTTTCTAATCAGCGGGCAACCAAGACGCTCTGTCAAGGAAAAGCCATAATTGGTTTTATTATGAGTGAAACTGGGCAGAAAAAGCTGAGATAATTATGATTCAAAACTCATTTGACGCAGCATCAGGCCGAGGGAGAAAATACTCTCGGACCGAGCTTTCACTTTTATAATCTCATCAAGACCAAAAACAACGGACAGAACACCCCCGAAGGCGACGGAGCGGAGAATTAATTAAAAAGATTTTCGGAATCTCTGTTTTGAAAGGAAATTTTGCTTTATCTCCGTTGAATTTACTTCTTTTTTCTTTTCCCCGTCCGCAAAGTGAAATTTATCGAGAAGAAATTATACGCGGAATTTTTTCATGCGAGTTGAAAGGATCTGAACTTTATTGTTAAGAACAAGCGTCGGCAGCTTTTTTAAAGTTCACGGAAGGTTTCGTTTGAGCCAGGAAATTTACATAAAAACCACCTTTCAGCATTAAAACTGCAGAATGCTCGCAACTTCATAAGCACCAACACCTTCTGTTCGTAGATGCTGCATTCAAGCTTAACGATTTTCAGAGACTTAAAACCACAATTAAGAGAGCGAAGCTTTCAAAAACGATAAACTTGAAGATTACTTCTCAAAAGCAGTTCCAGCTTTCATGTTTTTGCTTGACAATGTAAAACAATTTGCTTAAGTTTTATTGTGAATTGTGAACAAACATTCACAACAACATTGTTCTCAAAGCAATGAAAACTTTTCTCAAACCATCCTTGAGACAACTGTTTGTGATGTGGTTCATAAGCCCCAAGTCTCCATTCTCATTCTTTTGGTTTCGTCATTCTGTGGCTGAAAGGGCGAGTACAAAAGTAAACAAGAAGTTTTCTCTGTCGGTGAAGTTTATTATGTTTCCTTTAGGTTTCTTTGAGGTGGACAGGAAGTGATTTTCGAAGTCACTGACCCTTAAATTTCTTCGAAAAATTTCTCACACGACGTTGCTGTTGAACATGTTTAAATCAAATTGCTTCCAATCGTTGGAGTCTTAATAAATTGAGTTGAAATTTTCTTCTGATTTTAAAAGAAGGCACCACCAAAAAAATTACTGTGAATAAAGAACCACCGATTTTTGCTAGTTGTTATAAATAATCACCGTTCAAATATCAACAAAAACCGTTAAAAAAGTTGCGGTGCGGAAGTTTTGTTGACGTTTCGCTAGAAAATTATTTTTTTAACGGTTTTATGATATTTGAACGGTGGTACTTTAAAACACGACCTTTTATTATGTTGTACTTTATTCGGTGGTAATTGCTTTGGTGATACTTGATACATACACTCATTTTTAAAAAAATTGATAGGTTGTTGGATTGTTCATGTTTCCATCAACCACTCACCATCGAGTAAGTTGAACATCTGTTAAATACGCATTTAGTTTCTATTTTAAACTC
The DNA here is from genome assembly GCA_000775305.1 of Belgica antarctica. Lineage (NCBI taxonomy): Eukaryota > Metazoa > Arthropoda > Insecta > Diptera > Chironomidae > Belgica > Belgica antarctica. The sequence continues at coordinate 243,222 of JPYR01000021.1, forward strand.
AATTCATTTTTATTTAAAGAAAATATTGATGATCAAATAATTTAGTTGCTGCTTTCATCAAAACCTTTTAAAAGTTTGAGTTTTCATTACCAGAAGCGTTTAAATTTCTAGGAATTCTAACCTTCTTATTCCACCCACGCACAGACGTAATCGCTTCTTAAACTCGAGCCCCAAGATAACGCTCGTAATCTCATTCTGAAGAATTTCACCGAATAATCATCGATTGGATCTTATTAAATTTGTTATCTTCGCTAAATAATTCAACACCGAGATGTTCATCAATAATTAACGAAATCTTTTATCGTCATTATCTCTTTTCTGGCTGTCGGAAGGAAAACTTTTCAATTTTCTTTCGTCTAATTCTCATGTCAATATTTGCTCCGCAAATTTAACCTGCTAATGATCTTCCAGCCGAATCTTCTGACCTTTTTGCTTTCCACTTAGGAGAGCAACAGGAGAAACTCAAAGAAACGCAAAAAATGAGGGAAAAACTTTTTTGTGTTAGCATTAATGACGCTGAAAAGTCGTAATAACTCCTCCTTATGATAATCATCACTATTTCTCGGGCAATTATTGGCATTTAAGGTCGGTTAGCTCTCGTTTTTACACATCACCCTTAATTGGGGCTAATTTGTCTGATTATCTTTAGTGATACGTTGATACGCCCAAACTGATACGAGGCTTTTGTGAATTATACGGAGATGACTCGTCATTTATCGTGTTCATGATTTATCTCGGGTCATTAGAAGTCTGTTGCATGTTGTTGCAGCTGATTGCAAAGATATTGCACTAGGTAATCAATAACTATCTCACCAATTTAATTTAATACGATCATTAAAAGCTTAAGTTGCAGAGAAATCTTTGAATTTGATTCTCAGAGCTCTGACAAGGGTTGATTAGGTGTGTCGTTAGTTCAAATTTTAAGTTTCAATAAGACTAGAATTTCAATTATATTATCAATTAAATGTAAAAACTCTGTGAAAATATTTCAGGTTTCATAACTGACAAAGAAAAATCAACCCTTTCACCATAACCGCGACACAAATTGCTGATGATGACGGCGATGACTCTAAAGATGACGCAACAAAGCCACTCAATGTCAAAAGCTATCAAACTTGTCACAAAAAAAGATCCGCAAACAACAAACCGGATTATGGAGGGTGGAAAGCCACTTCACGTTCATTTTCCTTGCACTTCATCAGAAAAGTATTTCAAAATTTATTTCCAGCTTAGTCATCGTCCTGCCGAACAAGACGAAGCAAAAAGGTTCATTATGCCATTGAGATCTCCGACCCCATTTTCATCACTTTTTACGTCTAATGCAATAATGAAAGTCCATGGAAAATCCCATTTAATAAGAAAACGGAGAAAAAAAATCAATTTCCATTCGCTTCACGTCAGAAATAAAATAATAATTAATGGATTTTAATGAGAAATCGTTGTTGTGCTAGAAAAGCCTTTCCTTGGGAAGGGGGAAATGTGGAACATTTTTTTGCAAGATAAGTTTCCATCATTAGACGTTTATTGCATTTCCTTCCTAATCTCATTTTAATGTATAAATGCGTGTTAGGAGATTAATAATTGATTTCAATTCCCCTCGGAGACGTTCACGAGGGCGTCAACTTCATCGCTTGTGCAGCAATTTTAAAGAAAGTCTTTATTAAAATGTTCCCATCAAGAATTCTGATTAATTTGTTTTCATCCCCAATTATCGTTTATTATTGCTGTTTCGTTGAACCACGCGCTAAAGCATTTTTGCTTTAACAAATAACAATAAATTTATTTTAATGTCTAGTAATGACAATGGTTGAGTGGGAAAATATGAAGTACAGTAATTTCGGATCATTTTTCTACTTGTCTTAAGTTTTCACATTTTGTCAACGCATTTTGAGAAATCTGACCGATTGTCTTAAGATGAAACATCTAAAGTTGCCAGCAAAGAAGAAGGAAAACAATAACACAATAATGATGATGATAACGACTATTTTTATAGCTCGGCAGAGTATTATGAATTTATAAAAGAAAAAAAACCGAGAAATTTAATGATTCGCATTGCGAAAGAAAAATGAAATCATTTGCAGTGCTCCGCATTTCGAGTTCACGCTCGGCCTAAAGTGCGGCGCACAAATGTGTTATGAGTAATTTGAGTGCATTTAGTGTTGTTGAAACGACACAAACTTGATTAATTGAATTGTCGGGCGCTTAGAGGTCTGATAAGAATTTAATAAATTGCCGAACATTATCATAATCGTTTGTAGCAATTAAACGTTGAGAGAAAGGAAAACTTTTGAAGTTTTGAGCTGAGTTTTCCATAAATTAATGTCGAAAGTTCATTTTGACGTCAGCGCAAAAATAGAAACGATTTTTCTTTCTCTGTAACAATTAATTAGCGGAACATGGGCTAAAGTTTTTCCACCTCATGTAATTCTAAGTGCTGGCAATCAGTGAATAATTCCCGCTACCCTTTCATCCCCGAATCTCTAAATGTGGCACAAGCCAAACTAATTGCAATTATATCGAGAACGGGGAAACGAGAAACTTTTTCGGGTTTCTTCTCTTTCGTAAGCGCTCGAGTGCGGAAAGATATTGTTTTTCATCATTAGGATGTTCACGTTGGTACAAGATTACAGTGATTTTGACCACTAATGAAGTTGGTGCTTTGATTATAGGTTTGAAAAGGCTTATTTTTCGCAAATTTTCTGCGGAACAGCTTCAACATTGAAACAGTTCAAGCTTGGAAAAAATCTTTTGAAAAGTTCAGAAACACGAACTGTTCTAACCTCTCAAACATCATCCTTTTCGTCCTTCCAATATGTCACGGCACTTCACAAAATTGCATCAAGACGTCAGGTTTTTCAACTTTTTCTGAACGCATCAGAGATCAACGAGACGCTGCTTCAACTTTTTTTACATCACCAAAGTGTGCAGAAAGCAAGCAGCAGTCGAAAAGCGAAGCAAGAGATGGAAAGTCACGTAATCCTTATATCCCCTTGCATTTTCATCTTTGCTAGGGCAAAATTAGGTGATGGAGAAAATTGGTGGGTGGCGAGATAGAAAGTCTATCGGCATCTATTACGTGAGATGCTGCTAAGGCGTGGGGACGGAGAAACATCCTGAGATGGCCATTCAACGTAAAGTGCTGTACATTTTCCCAGCAAAAAGGGAAGAGAAGGAAAAATAGACGGTAGAGTGACTTTTAAAAAGCTAATCCTTAAAGATATTTTAGGGGATTTACACTTACGAATGGTAGAGAGTGAAGAGAAGCGGAAAGCACAAACTTTCACGCGGCGGTTTCAACGCGTGGAGGGAGAAGAAAGTGAAAAGTTTCCCTTCATCCTAATTTCCAGTTCCGAAGGAGAAGTTTTTGTGTGTGCAGAACTTCTTGATAACCGTAAAACGTGAAACTCTCCGCTGTAAATCACTTCATTCTCCGTTTTGCCATCTTCCGTCCCTTTAAGAACCTCAGAAAGAGATGAAAAGTCTTCTGGAGAAGTTAAGTGGATTTTATGGCGTGTTTTTTACTTCGCCATCTCCAGTCGATAAATTAAAGTCAATGAAATTCTTGCTTCATAATTTCTCGAGAATGGACGATAAATATTTTTTTATTTCTCTGCCATCAAACTTTGTACTTTAAGCTATTTTCTTATGGATATTCCATTGGTCTGTTTTCTTGGAAATTGATTCATTTCAAAGGTCACCGTATAAAGTTTTTTTGATAAGTTGGTTTGGTTCAGTGTCGTTTTTGGTCATCAATAGCATTAATGTGACTTTTCTGTTTTTTGTTCCAGCAAGTTTCGATTCACTAGAAACTTTGAATTTCTAAAATAACTTCATTCAAGTTTATGGATATTATTCATGAAGTCAAATCCTTTTGGATCAAAAAATTCTAGTCCATAATTTGTTTTACGTCCCACACAAACTGTCCGAAATGTTTAAATGTTTAATGGCACTTCGTTTCACTCATAAATTTAAAAACCCCACACCCCAACCCAACCCTACAAAACTTCAGTAAATAAATTTCATGTCGAATAAATTGAAATTTATTGATTTGGCTGCGAGAATTATTTTGTGCATAAATTTTCAGCGATCCACATACACTTACAAATTATACCCCAATCGATTTTCCCCGAAAATGAACTTCCTTTAAATTCAAATTTACAGTCACGAGAGAGAACAACTGTGAATTGAATTTTTACCCCGATACAATGATAAGTTTGACAATTTTATTTGCTGCTTTGACAAATTACGTTCCCTGCCGTTTTGACTGTGAGAAAATCACACATGGCTTCATTCATACCGTCACATTTTTCTTTTGTCATTCATGACATTCATTCGTCATTTGTTTATTCATGAAAGTGTAGCTTTTACCATGAACTTTTTGTCTCAAAATGGTGCTGAAAATAGTTTTTAATATGGATTATATTGTTTTAGGCTTTCAATTGTCATTTTAGGTTTGTGATTAGCTAAATTATTTATTAAATCCGTTTAGTATCAAAATAATTTGACATGCTTAAGTATTAAGTACATGAAACATTCTAATTTGAACATTGATTTGTTTCAAATATTTCACAATCAACATTTCTTGAGAAAACTTAAATGGTTGCGGTTTAAACTCAAAATCGACGTACTAACCTCAAAAGTTTCTGAATTTTAAAAACTTTTGCTTTTAACGCTTCCAAGTCGAAATTAAATCAATTTTGAGCCAACAAAAACACATTTTGCACAGAACTCCACATCATTTTGCGTCAAAGTTCAAAAAACATTTAAGCTTTCCGTCTCGAAAGTTTCCACCGCCTGCAAACATTTCGACAACAACGGAATCGCTTTTGTATAGGAATCTCGAGCGGGTTGTTATCGAGATTAGAATCCGGCGCAAAGCACTCACAAACAGAGCTTCATCTCATTCAAATGTCAGCATAAAAAAGAGCTTCAGTACTTCGATAGTCATCTTCATAAAATAAAGTTTGCAATAACACAAAATGTAAATGATTCTCTTTCAAATGGCACACGCTTTAAATGTGGGGTTGAGATGTGTGATGCGGAGCACAGCATGAAAGCTTCCCTAGCATATGTTTCCCTTCAGACTGTCTCTTATCAATTTTTATGGCGTGAAAAGCAATGCTTGAACATTTGCGTTCAGATGTTTTGCCTTCTTCTTCGTTTCTGATTTGAATTGCAGATTAAATTAATGATAAGAAATTGTCTGATGAGATTTACAGTGTGGGAAAATGATTCAAACTCGAATGATTTGAAGAGAATTTTCATCCGCACCACCGGCGGCTGCTTCCTTGGGAACATTTTCTTTTGGCATTCAAAGCAGCAAGCAAAGGAAACTTTTCTTAAATGGTTTTTTTCCTAGGCACATGATCCGAGATATAAATTAAGTCTAACTTGATCCCTTTTTGCCTTCTCTGGAACATTATTTTGTTGTGTGCAGCCTTTAAAAGCGCTTTCTGAGCCGTTTGATAAATTGCGGGTTTGCCGGTTGTGCGTGTGCACTCTTGGCGAAGAGAGAAACGGATGAGTTGTGCTTCTAACTTTTATGCTAAATCGATTCCTTTTTACGCTTCTCCTTCCATCTTTACATCACCATCACTTTTATTGAATCTTAATTCACTTTATACGAGGGACAAACACACACAGCCACCCTGGGCACCAACACACACACGTCGCTGAATTCGGTTTGCAATATTTATACGACATTTAATGAAACATAAAATAAAATAAAGTAAAATAAAATAAGGAATCCATATAACCAAAAGCAATGAAAATAAACATCTTAATGTGTTTTCTTCTTCGTATTTCCGGGAATTCTTCTTTCCTGCACGTTAAATAAGGCAAAAACAAAAATGTTACAGTTCAATTCAAGCGAATTTCGAGCTTGACCGAAAAATCTACGCAAAGTTCCTTTCGTTCACACCCGAAATTTTCTCACGTCTCACCGAAAATGTGGCAAACTAGTTGGAGAATTCGAGTCTAACTGTGTTTTTTATCCAATCGCTCGTTCGTGTTAACAAATCCTTATCGATTTTCGAAGCGCAATTGTTTTCCGTTCAGACGAGACTTTTATCGGAAGGAAAATGTTTAACGAACGAGATAAATTTGAGGTTCAAGTTTGCCCCAATTCCGTGCTTTGGTGTGTCAATAAATAAGCTCAAAGTGAAAAACAATTTATGCAAAGCTTTTGTTGACTGGAGTTCAGGAATGTTTACGTTCTGGCTGAAAGTATTTCATTATTGCTTCATTTTTTGCGTGTTTAACCGTTGAAAGCCCACCGTTGCTTACAACAAGGTAAACAGCTCGTTGTCAATGTTTTCATAGGATGACTGATGAGAACGAATCACTTTAGGCGCTGCATAAGCCACAAACGTTGAGTGGAGATGCTAGTGGGTTGAAAAGAAGCATTAACAAAGCTAAATTTGAGGCACCTTTCAGACACCATTTCTCGAGTTGAAATCAAATGTTTTACAAACACGTGTTGTGCTTGAAATTCTTGGAAATTGGAAAACTTTGTCAATTTTTCTACGAACATCCCGACAAACGTTCCTTTCAATCAAATCTCATCAATCGACTCTTCGAACGCAGGCAAGAAACAACAACAGCGAACATGTCAATTTCTTGCTGATATTTTATTGAAAATTGTCATTCAATGGGCCTGTCGCTTGTATCTAGTGAACATTCTGTCGCTTTCATTCCCACGCACATGCTAACACAAAAATAGCAAATACTGAGTGTGCAACATGTGACATATGGCAGAATCAAACAAATTCTGAATTAATAAAGCCGTATGTATAATTTACATCTCGATTTTCGTCTCTACATCTTTTCAATAAATTTGCTTGTCTTCTTGCCTTGTTTGCCTCAATAAATGGGATTTTTTTCCGCTACACATCGACGAGCCGTCTCACACTCTGTCGCTTTTGTTTGTTTATATTCATGCAGTATAGGAAAGTCATAAAATTTTCGCGCCGCGCTATAAAGTCATAAATATAAATTGAGAGAAAAAGTGGAAGCGAGGGAGTGAGAGGGAAAGATGAAGTGCGAAATTGCGACATTATAATAGATTTTTCTTCTAATGATGATCCATGTTTGTTCTTTCCGGGTTCGACGACAAAGAAAACAGAGATGGAGACGCGTTGCTTGCCATCCGCCACAGGCGAAAGAGCCTTAAAGTGATTTCCGAGGTGTTTACTTAAGCTAATGGATGATATAAATTTAAATATTTCTGCTTTTTCTCTTCTTCGTCTTCTCTTGCGGGCCCTGAGCTAGATTTTGTGTTCCCTTCGACTTTGTTATTTCAAACATTAAAAACAGCGATGAAAACATGGAGAGTAAAAAAACGCGCAAAATGATAATGGCGTATGATGAAGCACACAAAAGCGAATGGCTTCACCGGGTAATAACTTACTGGCGGGTGGTTACTTTCTAAGTGGGTTGGAGTCGCTCAATAAACAGTATGTTTTGTGCCAAATTTATTTCACTAAAGCTAATAAAGTTTTTTGCTGTTAAGAGCTCAACAAGGGGTAAGACTCCGTACGGTGGCTGCGTGCTTTCAACCGATTTTCCTTCTTCTTGTTCTCAAAGTTCAATGAATTCTTAACTCATGATTGAGAAATTTCATAGATTTCTTTATGCTAGATTGTGAAGTTTTCAAAAATACTTAGAAAATTAGAAATTTTTAATTTATTTTCAAACTTTTTAAAAGTTTGTTGTAGAAAAAACTTTTAACAAGCTTTTAAGCTTTTAGCTAAAGTGTTCCTTCCACCAGTCTACATTAAAATAATCACTGATCGATTGACTTAAAAAGTTCACTTCGGCTTCGGCAGCAGCACCTGAGCGTTGACGCACACCATTTTTAAAACCTCAAACTGTCAATAACACAAATTTTACGGCTTAATGGCAAAACGGTCTCAACAACGTAAAAAAAGTGGAAAATGCGATAAACAAAAAGAAAAAGATACTTTAAAAGCATTTTCGGCGAAGGAGCGCTCTGCGTTGAACGTGAATTAAAAATTTATTCTTTCACTTTTCAACTCACTTTGGTTTGAGCGGTTCACGAACATAAATTATTGAGAAATATTTTCTTTTATTTATCGCTGAAAACATTTTTATTCGAGCGCAAAAACACTTTTCTTACTTTTTGCCTCCCACCATCAATAATTTAATTCACCGAGATGTTAAGAGCAAAACTTTTTACTCGGTTCTTCGGTAATAATTTTCAATTATTTTCGGATGTGGAAGCTTTTTGCATCTTGAGTTCTTCAAGGCAACGACAAACGTCGATAAATTAGGCAGTCGAAGACGCTGCTTCTTCGTCTTCATTAATTTAAAGAAGCACCGAAAAAGGCGATAAAACATTTACTGCGCAAAAAATGTTTGTAACTCAGCCCGATAATAAATTATTTTATGGCATTCCGTTCTTTTTGCTGCCATGATCAATCTGAATTTCAAACCAACCATTAAATTTTTTCTCTAAAATCATTTTATTTCGACTCTTTTTACATCATCCACATCAAACAATTCGCCGCAATATTTCAGAACATCACGATACCGCACAAAATGAAAACAGTATGAAAAAATCAACTCAAAAAAGCAAAAATTTATGAACAAAGTTTTTTACTTAATTGCTTTTTGAGTAATTTATGGGCAGCTTAGCGAGAGCTTTTCAAAGAGATTTCAGAGGGTAGGGCAGCATTAAACGCTGTTATGAATCGAAATTATTAAATAAAGCATTTTCGGGATGGTTCATTGGTGGTACTGGCTTTAAATTTTAGTATTTTTCCAGCTTTAAACAGGTTGAATTGTGACGTACCTGAAAACGACTGTGAGAACTTTCCTACCCGATTTGAAACCTCAATTTAAATCTGAACTATTCTGAGTTCAATTCCTACACGACCCAGCAAGCAACTGAAGTTTGAAGAAATCTGATCTAGCAACACACAATGACCGAGAACTCTCAACTTGAAACTCGGTGTCAAGTGTCTCTTAACACTTTGTTACAGATTCTCATAGCCAAAAGAGCTTGTGCTCAAAGTCGCCATGGAGTAAAGTTTTATTTCTAGGACATTTGAGTCAACGATCATTGAGAAGTCAAGTTTTCAGTTGGATTTCAAGCTTTTCCAAGTTCTGTGGTGTCCCAGAAACATTCTGCTTGTCGCACCGCTTACGAGTTCCGTATAAACATAACGATTCCATAGCAAACAAGAGAAGGAAGATTGAAAACCCACGCTTGGCAGCAGTTGCTCAGCTAATTTCTCTCGAGTATTTAAAGTAAAAGCGAACCTTGGGAGCTTGAGATAAGGAAATTTAATCAGAAGACACGGAAAGTGCGTGTTTTTGCGTGGAAAAGAAAGCAAATGTGATTGAGTCGTCGTTGAATTGATTTCACAAGCTCAGCGTCATGAGATCCCTCAATTGCATCACTCTTCGGTGTTCTTATTCCCGCTCAATGGCTTTTTCATGAAGACTTTTATTTTGTCAATTCTTCCACGCGCCTATCTGCAGTGTCTCAGAGCAACAGTGCTTATTTAAATTTATATATTTATTCAAATGGTATTCAAAGCCGGTGGAATTTCCCGAGGATAAAGAGATGTGCGCGAGCGATAGAGAGAAGAAGCGAGATGGAAAGAAGCAAATTCGAACGTAAATACCTCAAGAAAAGCCGCCAAATGGAAATTTCCGCTCGCAAAGCGGTGATGTTGCGCTGTTGATTTTGGCAGCTTGATTGGGATTATGGGTCTCTTTGGAACTCTCGCAAGCTCAATGATACGGCGCTCGCAAAAGCTTTAAGATTCGACTAATTGAACTGACACTTGCCCATAAAAAGCGACGACGCTTCACTCCATCATCGTAAATAAACATTTGAACATCGCTCGCCGACGTCAAAATCAATAAATTTTTTGCGTTTTCTTCTTTGCCATCATAAAAGCATATTTTCTCGCTGAGTGAATCAATAAAAGGCGAACACTTCCCCGCAGCTTGTGATGAATGACCGTCGATGGAGTGTCGTTGGCGTTCAGTGAAAAGTGATGATGTAAGATTAAAATACAGCGCCGTTTGATAGTCTTGATCCCGAATCAATAAAACGCAGGCCAAAGTGGAGAAGAAAGGAAGCAACGGATCGAAGAAGCATAAAACCAGATGCTGCACGCTTTCTTGTTACATTTAATTCAGTAAAACTTTTTTCGAGCTAGCTTTTCATAACTCCATTTCCTTCTTTACACCAAGTCGACCCTTCTTCCACGCTGGGAAATAAAAAATGTTTTTTTTTCTTCATTAACGAGTTTGCCGCCTTCGGCTTATTGAATTTGAATTTATTAGCGTGAAATTTTATTGATAGGCTGTTGATGTGAAACCAGATTGACGAAGCAAAAACAAGATGTCAAGTTGTCTTTAAGGAAGCCCGGGAATTCTGTTGAAGCATTTGACTGTTGCGAAGCAAGTTTAAGGATTTTAAATTTCGTGCCTGTCAACTTTGCTTCGAGCGACGTGAAAAATGAAGGCGTTCAAGGGATCCAAGTTGGCACGATTCCCGCTAGATAATGGAAATATTAACATTTTCCAGCTGTCTGACTGTATGACACTTAATCTTCTCTAATACCAAGGTGTTGGCAATAGCGCGGAGTGACGGATCCGAAGCAACACCTCAACAAGGCGTTGTTCACTTCAAGGTGGAACAATAAAAAAGCAAGCGAAAGCGATTAAATTGAGATTTCTTTCTGTTTTTAACACCGACGAATTCATTTAACCGTTTCCAACAATTTTATTCTCGTCTTAAACGGGATAACAACTTTATATTCCTTCATGTTTACGGCGCTAAATCTCATAAAGTGTTTTTATAATGCCCGCCATTTTTATGGATTTTCCCACGATCACTCTCGCAGAACAATTTTTTTCCACGACGACGGCAAATTCGCTAGAAATTCGTCGATGAAAAAGATGAAATAAAACTACAAAGAGTTCCATTGTCGCGTTCGTCATTGCAGGAAAAAACTTGAAAGACTTTTTAATGGCTGTTCAACGCAGACAGGGCGTGAACACGTTTGTTCAAGGTTAGTGTTGGTTCCGTTGGCAATTCAAATCAGATTTTCGTGTTTTTTATGGCTTCGAACTTTCAATAACTTCCGAAAGCCATTCGAACGAACCCTGGCAGAGCTCAGTGGATGGAAAATTCACACTTCAAGCAATTCTTCAAAGAATATTTTTGCTGATTCCTTGTGGATTCTGCTGATCAAGATAAAAAATTCAAGGGCAAGTTAAAAGAAAGGAAATTTATCGTGGAGCTGTTTACAGACAGAACTTTTCGGGCACGTTTGTAAGCTGCTTGCTTTAGGTACTTTGTTCCAAAGTAATTACAAATCCATCCATGAAAGGTTTCGTAATGAATTCAATGGCTGCCACAATGTTTGTTCGTTCACGTTAAGATCGATTGATCCGATTACGATCCCACCATTCTCCTTGCTATTCCGACGCACACAATACGCGCGGACGGTATCAACAATGGAACTACATACTTTTTATTTTCTCGTTATTCGAAACCATTTTGGGAACCGCACTTCACGTAATCGGACGTTGGGTTCATGTGTGTTTCAGCCATGCTCTCACATGAGTTCCCATTGATTTTCATTTCCTTTTATTGCGGGGTTTTCTCAGCCAATAAAGCTACGTTTAAAGCCGTACAAGTGTGAATGAAAAGTAAAGTTGAAATTCCATTCTTTTCGAGTTTTTATTATAAAACTTTTTACTTTCACAGTTTTCCACTTCCACCGTCGAGGTTATGAGCTTTCTTGGTTTTTATTTGCTTCAAAACCGATGAAGTTTAACAGCAATTTTTATTCTGCTTCTCGAAATCGAATTTTATATTTCATTTCTTCTTCATCTTATTGCCGAGATAGAGCATGGAAAATGGTTTTAAAAAGCTTTTATGTGATTCCTTCAATGCTGTTAAACAATAGAGAAGAAAACTCCACGGAAAACAAACATAAAACGCTCGCCTCTGATAACATTTATGACGCGTACTGTTTGCTGTATCAAACAAAAATATTTTCTCTCCCTTTAAGCGACACAAAAGATGAGAAAAGTGATCGTAAAGTTTAATTGAAAATGCCATAAGAGTGAAAATATCCTAAGCATCTGACAAACATCAACAACAACGAAGAATTATTTTTAGAATCATCCCATGCGAGAGCTCCTTATATCGCGGGGCGCTCCAGCGGGGTTGGAAAGGAAAGACGGCGAAATGATGATTGTCAAATTTACGATGAGCGAAAATTGTTATGGCATTTTTCATATCACATAAAAATGGTTTTTAATTTAAGATGAAGACGACGAAGCAAGAAATTGAATTGCGAGAAATTGGGTTTGAGTGAAGTAGCGCACAAAGTGGAAGATTTGAAAGTGAGATGCTTTGGAGTGATATGAGCGAATTAGATTTTGCTATAGACAATTTCAACGTTTATGATTTTTGTGATTTGAGAAGTTTACTAAGGATAATTAGTCACATTGTGTAATCCTGTGCTTAACGGTGTTGAACATGCACGTGCAACAGTTTTCTTGGTCTTTTATTAGATTGCGCAGGAACAACTGAAATTCAACAGTAAAACACTTCGTTTGAAAACAACTTCTGAAGTTTTCAACACTCAAAATCAATAACGTTGAATAAATTTCTACATCTGACCATGATTATTGAACGTGAAACAGTCAAGTTGAAATAAGAACGTTCTACGTAGCTACGTGCATGCAATGATTTATAAACAATCTGAACAGCTTAACGCAAGAACTTTCATGACCACCTTCCAGATTTCTTTCCAAAGTGTGTTTGACTTGATATTCAAGCTTTGTTCTAAGTTTCACTTTTCGAACAACGTGCAATGTCCTGTTACCAGGTCATCATGCTGCATTCTCCTTTGATCATGACCGGAACCGAAAAACAATTTTACAAACTAGCGATAAAGAATTTCCAGCGCGTTGCTGTGCTCGAAACACAATTTTCTGTGTACAATTCAGCAATCGACATCAATAACGCTGCTTTTTTATCGACAGTGAATAAATAAAACGCAGCAGGATGTCATAAACTACAATGGTCGTCAACGAAAACATGTGTGTTATTCCTATTGGAGCCCTAACCATGTTAAAAATGCTCAAACCTCGTTACTCGCTGCGATGATAACGTTTCTCGTCGCCAAAATAATAGTTTGGAATTGAAATATCCGTCTAAATGACATTTCGTGCCGTTGTCGTTAGATCCTAAAGGGATTTTGTCAACTTAACAGGAAGTATTAACAACTACAAAGCCTGCACATACAGAGAGAGAGTTCAAATATTACTCACAGAAGCGAATAATTCCTCGATTGAACAGCACGACATTGTTCGCGACACACAAAGGCACAAAAAAATCTTTTGTCATCGACGAAACGTGAAAGAACATTATAATAGGCACAATCAGTGAACCACTGATGCTAGGACTCTCTGTCTCGTGATTTCTATTTTAATTTTCAAAATTAACAACTTCTGCTTTGAAATTCAATGGAAAATGTCGCAATATTGTGAAACCTCTCACAGTGAAACGTGTCATTGAAACATTCAATCGAGAACTCTTGTCGGTCCCATCTGCAGCTACTCCCATCAAGTGTGTGTTGTAACGGGTATTGAACAGCTAATTGCAATGCTGGCGTTGTTGACTCCGTTTTATGGCAAATAATCGCGCTTTTTCCGGTTTGTCGTGTAAACACCGCTTTCAAAAGTGACATGCACATTTTTTGTACGTTTCAACATGCAACAGGGCAGGTCTCCATAACAACCGCCCCAAGGCTAGAAATGATTCGCCAACAATTGAGAAATTAAGTTGAATCGAAAAGTTTTTACAAGTTTCCCCGGTCTCCTTGTCGCCAGTGAATCCCAAACCAAAATTTACAACATGTTCAATTAATTCAATTATTTCAATGTTCGTTCCCCTTCTCGGGGCATAAATTTGCTCGCCACAATGAACGAGTCGAGAGTCCCGATCCGGAGTCTCCTTTCCCTCATTTCTTTTTATTGGGCGTGAAAATGAATTGGTTTCGTATTATCAATTTTTGTGTGTGCCTTTTGTTACTGTCGAGGCTTTTATTCTCTGCCATACACAGCAAGGCTATTATTTTCGCCTCCCCTTCCACCTCAGCCCCGAACGGCTTCAATTGTGCTGCCTTTTCCGAGCGTACATATATTAGAATCTAATAATGATATCGTAAATATTTATTTCTATCGCTTGTCGATATGGAAAATTGTGTAATCAATAGGAAATTACGCTTGCTAATGCCCTTTGTTGGGTGTTCGTGTGGGAACTTAAAGCTGCTCGGAGTCTGACGTTGGAAAAGTGTTAAAGTGGAGCTGTGAAATGGGCTTCGAATATGACAAAATGGATAATTTATTTAAAAGTAAATTCGATCATGGGACGTTCGCTCTCCAGAACCACGCCTTTCTTTGCTAGCGTCATTTTAACTCACTCTCCTTCGAGCAATCGGTGTTTGTTCCATTAAAACGTGTCATTTGAAAAGGTCTTTAATTTCACAAACAGCCTAGACAGTTTAAGCAACGAATAAAACGCGCCGTCATTTGTTCAGCGTCTTTGTTCGTTGTCGTGTCTATGGCTTCTGTGCATGGTTCCATGCTTTTATTTTCGAAGTGGAAATAAAAATTCATTGGCCACACAGGCGCAATTAATTATTCAAATTATTTAGTACAATTAGGATCTTAAAGATGTTTCTGGGAAAGAAATAGCAGTGACCTTGCTATGCAACGCTGGAAGACATTTTTGGAATCAAATGTTTATCCAAGCTTGCTGAGATTATCACGTTGATACCCAAACACACTCTGAGTTCGGGATATCGGATGTCAAAATTCAATTTGAGATCTTCTAGGAACTCAGCTATAGGAAGTATCTTTGACACCGACTTAAAGAGAATTGTCCCAAGATGCAACAAACTGGTGCGAAAGGTCAAGAAAGTGACAACTGGAAGTGTTTGTTAAATTTCAGCACTGTCTGTAGACAGCTTATGGCAATAAGCACCGAGAAATTCAAATTCCTTGACCCTTTTTGATATTTTTCAAGCGGCAAATTCGGCTAGAAATGATCAAACATTCGGTGCACGAATTCACAGACGTCACACTTAAAGTTTGCCTTTAAGGACTGTGCTTGGAAATATTCAGCAGAAATTGAAGTTTTTTAAGATTGAAGTTTTCAATCAAAGAAGGCATGAAATTTCATCAAACTCAGCTTAAATTCTTCACTCTTGAGGCGATCAGACTTCTTTCCGGGTCAAATCTACATGACAATTAGCATCTTTCGTTAAATTTGCATTTTAATTTGAAATCAGAATCTCCTACGACGAAGAATCTCCCTTGGCTCGGATTCATCACGAAGCAAACGAAAAAATTATTTTAATCCCTAAATTGGAAATCCATTCACGAAATTCTCATTTTGTGTATCATCTCGTCCCTAATGAAAGACATTTTTTGTGCAGAACCGAAAGGGTCTGCTGAGTTTCAAGCAAAGCGACATGCAAAAAAGACGAGAGAAGTTTGTGAAAGTAAATCACAATCTAACAAAATAAAATGTCAATAAAAGGTTTTCCGTCTCTCGTTTTCATGTTTCAATTGCATTGAGAATATTTATTTCATTTCCCAAAAGGATAATTTAACAACAGCGCTGTTATGAATCAACGATTAGGGGGTGTGCGAGAGACGCAGAGCAAACAAACGCAAACCCGCTTTAAATAATAAAAGTCGAAAGTCGAATCGAGCGGCAAACTGAAATTATTGATCCATAAAAAACCGAATTTTCAAAAAGACGTGCCTTTGATGGAATCACTGCGATAAAAAGCATCCAAACCTCAACATTTTAAATCTCAGAACTAAATTCAACTTTGAACCATCCAAATGTCCTGAACCTTAAAGCCTCGAGCAAGGGAAAGCAGTGTTTAAAGCGGTTTTCTTGGATCCTGAGACACTTCGTGATATCATTTTGCCTTTCAAGAGTTAACGAAGCATAACCGACCCTCGTTCAAAAACACGGATGATAAAAAAATCCATCTACATCATGCATTCATTACTTTTATTGGAAGGAAAATTTCATTTCACTTTGATTGTGTCTTGTCTTGTTTGTTTTATATCTTTGTTGTTGTTGTTTTTGATATCGTTTGGTTTTATTGACGGGTGCGGGAGGGGCGGAGTGAAAGTAAAATAAAGTGAATCTCGTTTGGTTTTTTATAAACATCAATTTTGATGATGCACGGGGCCATAACGATGTAGACATTAAGGAGAACAAGAAATCATCAAAGCGAACACATCGATATAATTTACGAGATGCGTGTCTTGTCGTCGTTTGGAGGTGAAGCAAGCGAAACAAGCTCCCGGCGCGATTTCAAAAGGCAGAGCTGTTCATCACTGCTGCTTCACGTGCCTTTTGATGGCTCGGCATTGCGCGGTGTCCATTAAAAAGCAGAGCATGTTCAGCAAATAAAACACAACTAAGAAGTTGGAACATCCTTAACACGACCAGAAAGTGCATGGAACGTAATTACGTCTATGAAACCAGTCCAAGAAGTGTTTGAACAATAATGAGTAGCAATTGAATTGATGTTGATGTTATTGCCCCGTATTATTCAGTCCGAATCATCTTCGTTCATTAAATATTTCTTTGGAGAGCTGTTATTGCAGTCTGGCATGCGATAGTGATGTTAATTATGATGGTCAGGTCATCAATATGGAATCAATTTGTTAGTTCCATTGTCTCGATTTTCTGTTGTCAGTTTGGAAGAGTCAGCCGCAGAGACTGAAAGAACTTTCAACCGGTTGGGGAACAGGAAAAACACACCAGCATGTCGAGCGGCAGTAAGAACGACAACGATTTTAATTATTTTAATGGACTACATCAAGAGAGATTTTTAAGACTTCTGTTGCGATTCTAATCCAGCGAAGTCCACGTTGACACAAAAGAATGTCGAAGAACCGGTGGAAAAGACTGCAAGCATGCAATTTTCCCATGATCGTTAGCTTTTTAATTTGCAGTTCACTGAATGACTCATCATGAAATTCAATTTGCAGTTTCGTTCTTTGGCATTTGAAGTTCTACTTTCCAGCAATGTAAATTGGCGGGTTTGTTTTAGTTCAGACATAGCTTTGATGAGAGAAGAGTGTAATTGACATAGTTGTGGATTGAATTCGTGACAAGTTTTAGTTTGTTGTGATGACAAACAATGTTGCAACCACTCAAATTGAAATTAAACAGGTCAGATTCATTTCAAACATTCTGAAGAATTGTTTGAAGAATAGAAAGTAGATAGAGACTGTGAGAATGTAGGCTCGAACCGTACTCAAACTATGATAACAAGTAGAGAAGCTTAAAACGGCTTATTACACTGCCATCACACAAAAGAAGCCTTCTAAACTATGATTCCGACTGCTCTTGTACAAACGAAAATCCCAATCGAAGGTGGAACAACTTCAGGCATCTCCAAATTGATGATTCAATTTCTCTTTCAGACCAAAACTCGGAGAGATAAATCACTTGCAGCTGAAGCGATCTGTGAAATTCCATTTCAACCACTCGATAATCTATGAATTTCTCTGTGCCCTTCCAAGAGCAAAATAAACTCAAATGAAGAACAAGTCGTTATTGCTCAAAACATACTTCAATTCTCGCAAATTGCCTGTTGAATGGTTTGCAGTTTACTTCCATTTACGATTCACCCGTATGTTCACGAGTAAGTGGAAGTATCTATATGCAAAGTAAGTGCAATAGAGAAACGCTTTCAACCCGAACAACTCGCATGAAAAACTGCCTCAAGCACTGACTAGTTTTGCGTTTAAGGATAAAACTTCTGATCCGAATAGGATTCTCCTAATTTGACGTTCATGCAGTTCACCTAAAGTGACGCTCGTCGAACAAACAGGGCCGGTATCGACTTAATGCTTTTTAAATTGAAAGATTATAGGAAAATGTTGAAAAGATTTCCAAGGGGTAGGAATGACAATAGGAAACAAAAGACCGCCCCCACCTTTGCATACTTTCGCAAGAAATTGTCCCTCGCCGGTCCTTTTCCCACACATAAAAATCATCGTAAAGGCAATGCAAAGAAAAGCTTTCCCAAAATTCAAATTTAGTTTTATTCTTGTCGTTTTGTGCTGTGTTGTAAAAGTCAATATGACATTTGCATAATTGTTTTCGACTCCATGAAGCAAATTCGTAATGAAGTCACCTTTATAAATAAAGAAACCGAGTAGGGGAGCGATTTGAGTCTTCCACGAAAAGACAGCAAGACAAAGTTGAAACCTCCAAAGTGAAAATTCTGTTTCGTACAAGTTTAAAAAGTTTTTTTTTATTAAATTTTCGCCTTTTGTGGTGCTTTATTGCAAGATTTGATTTGGAGAAAAAGCAGAGAAAAAGAAGATTAAATTTTTCTTTCGAGAACAAAATCTTTCGGGAACATAAACGCTGCAGTGAAGGCGACAAATGGGTCGGACAGAGGGAGTTTGTGTAAGTTTGTCTGCACAAGTTAGAGTTTCAACATTTTTCTCATGTTGGTTTCATGAATAAACTTGAATAAAGTTTATTCAATCCTTGTTGGGATTTAGTAATGTTTGATATGAAGTTTTTGCTTCATGCACAGTGAAACTGCTGAATTCATGAGAAACTTTAGAACATTTGGCTGATAAACAAGAAAATGCTGAAGTTTTTAAAGAAACTTAGTGATAAAATTAATTTTTGTTTTGATCAACGGTTTTTGAAATTCAAATTTTTGTATTTAATGTGATAGTAAAAATACTTTCAACATAACAAATGGTGACTAAGAAAACAAGGTTTTGGAAAATAATTAAACGTTAGTGTTTTAAGGTTTTTAAAACTTTTTTTGGCGCTTTAAAAATGTTCAAATTCAATTGGAGTTTCATTGCAATTTTTTTTAGAATTCTACATTTGCTAACAGACTTTCTTGAATCTAATCACTAAATTTAATGTTCAAGATTGACGACCGTAATGTAATCTGTCAAGATATCTGCAAACATTCACTCTGTTGACAATCTCTGTTAATAACAAAGGCAAAAAAAATCCAGAATACGATTAAATAAAATCATTTGATGCACTTTTTCCATTAAAATTGTTCATTTCATTTCAATTAAGTCTTGCTTTTTATCTTGTCTGTCTAACAGACACCGTCGGGGTTGAACAAAGATCATGGATTGAAGTGTTTGCAAAGCATTGATTTTCATTTCCAGCAATCATCATTGGAATTTTTCATTCTCAATTTCAATATCCATTCGCACTTCAGTTTTCAATTTTCAATTTGAAATGCTTAAATGTTTAATGAAAGGAAAATGGATTTTCAGAGTTTTTTTCGATTCCTTTCACTTCATTTCTCAACAAAAGAGAATTTTGAACTATTTTCGTTCTTGTGTAACTTATGAGGTGGAAGCAAAAAGACAATCATGTTTCAATTTCCATTTAAATCCCTCGTTCCCCTTTCGATGCTGCTTGTTCTCGACTCTGCTTCAGTATTCAATGGTTATTGGCGCACTCGGCAAATGTGTCTTGCTAAAGTGTGAAGGAGAACAGTGTGCGAGCGAGTTTAATGGCACGAGCAAAAAGATTTTCCTTTTTGTTTTACTTCGAAAATCGATCGATTTGTGGCTGGCTGGTTGATACAATAATAACTTTCAATTCTGATCGAATGAGAATTTATGGCTTTTGTGTGTTTCTATTATTGGATATCGGGGAAAATAAATATTGAGAACATTTTTTCGCATTTGCAAATGTCATGATTTTGTGCTTCGTCGATCGGATTATGAGTAGAAATGATGAAAGCGAGCGAAATTCAATGGCATGTGGCTGCCTCAACTCCTTCGTGTGAGTTTTTTGCGGCAATATCTCGCACACAATAAAATCTGAGGTTGACTCGAAGCGCTCATTCGATTGCCGGCTGTAATGATACTGTTGAATATTTAATAAACTAAAAGTCGAAAAAAGTGTTTTCCTAGGAGATGGCATGGAAGGGAAGGTCGTAATTTGATACACATCATTTGATGCGTGTAACCCCCGATACACATCACAGAATCATCACATAGTGATTTTTATGTTGACAAGGGCTCAGTCGGGATCGTAATTTGCTATCACGAGATCTACGGGAGAGTGAGTGAGTGACAAATGTGCAATTTATAGACCCCGCATGAAGAAAGATGGAAGTGAAGAAGACACTTGCGAGAAGAAATGCGAGACGAAATCACAGTAAAATGTGACAACAATAAAATGAAATTTATGAGTTCGTTTAGTAGTAGAAATTTCGTTTAGTTATTTATTTATGTGCAAATTTATTAGGAGAAAAAATGGAAATGCGAGGGTGCGACGCTATTATGTCACTTCAAAACGGAAACTTTTCTCGTCTTTTTGTTGAACAAATCTTTCTTTGTAACCAAACGACAAACTATTTGCTCAACTATTGAAGAATGATGAAGATTTCATTGGCTGGGTGGGGGTGGAAGTCGTAACCATTATGTCTGAAATGTATCTCGGCACGAACTACTTGAAACCAGAAGTCAAGAGTACTAAAAGCAGCAGACATTTTTATAGCCCATGGTTGGTTTTAATGTTTCGTGCTTAGGATGAATGGTAATTGCCCAGTTTGAAGGGCAATTACCCAGTTGGCAGGGTAGTTGCCCAGCTTAGATAAAAGTTGCATTACTTGTGTGACATTGTTATATATATCACTAGGAGTGTCACACGAAGTGACATGACCATATTTTACAAACTCACCATGAGTTGCTCAGTTCATAGCTCATTTTTAAAGGTTATTCAAAAGTTTGAAGTGCAGTTGCCAAGCTTCAATGGTTATTGACCAGTTTGTTGCCCAATACGAAGGCCTTTTGCCCAGTTTAAAGTGCAGTTGTCTAGTTTAAAATGTAATTGCCCAGCATCAGGGTAAATTGCCCAGTTTGAAAGATAAATTTGTAAATTGTGCCACAGGTCAAACGACTCGTCATTATTGCTCAGATTGAGGCTAAGTTTATTAAGGTTTAACGTTTATAAAGTCTTTTTTACATAACTTACATGGATTCTTAGTCTTCTTGCCAAGAAATTCTTGGCATCACATTTAAAAGTATATTTTGAGGCAATAAATGTCATGATAAATGAGAAATTGGGGCGGCTGAATATATTGACGCTAAAGAGACGAAGGAAGAAAAACTTTTCACTTTATTTTGATAAGTTTTTCTTGTCGCCGTTCGCCCTCTTTCAAAATAAGTATATTTATTTTCATATCATTAATATATTAGAAATTTTGGCCGGGAGGGCAGAATAAAATTATCATAAAAGATGTTTGCTCAACTTCTTTCTCCGGCTTTTTTTTCTCGAAAGTTACGTCATGCGTTCCGCTTCCGACTCTTTGCCATGCCTTGACGAGGATTTATTTGCGGAAGAGATTGTAAATTCTCTGCAAAACCGAGCGCCGTAGCGTCGTTTGAACTTTTTCTTCTCCCTTTTTTAAGCTATTTTGATTAAGATGTTTACTTTAGCTAAATGATAACGACTTATAATTTGCTTTGATGCGTGCCTCGAGAAAGTTACTTCACGAGCACAAAGAATCCCATTACATTTAACGGGCACCGATCTAGCCGTCTTTGAAAACTGATTTTCTTAAAACGTTTATTTGTAAACACAGAAAATTTTCCCCTTCATTTGAACCCGTTTGTCTTATTTGGTGTCTCTTCTTTATCGCCAACACTATTTTAATGCGTCACAGAGTTAATAATGAGCTGTGGATAATTTCACTGGATGTTTGCAGCCAACAAAGCCGAGTCTGAGAATTGATGATGATGTCACGATAACGTAATGTGCATTATTCATTTGCCGGGACGCGCGTCACACTTCCAGCATTCACTGCCCGAAAAGTCATTTAGCATCATCGAAATCGGTCGAGTCTGAGGGGTAGCGAAGGGATTATGTTTATTTTATGCGTACAATTGGAATTTTAATGACGCTACCAGAGAATGTTTGTTTAATGATTTCAGATTATGTTAGTTTTATGTGTTCCGGGGGATGGAACGAGACGAAATAAAAACTATAAACACAGAAAGACTTTTTATCTCCATCGATTCTAGACGCTTCCAACGGGGGCGGATAGAATGCATAATTTTCAATTCTGCCAGGGATTTCTTCGGACTAGAGACTTGAAATGTCATGATATTTGTTGTAAGCTGCCCAGTTTCATTTATGTTGAAGCTTTTCAAACAAAACCGTGAATTTTTAAATTTTCGAACGATTTTTGGGTTGCTAAGAGACAATGTAACTTGCTAGAGTAGTCTGTAGCTAAAAAAAAGTCGTAACGTGAAAAACTCCTTGCAAAAAACGCTCCCAGTGACATTTTAATGTCTGTTTCTAGCTTTATTTTCGCATTTTTCTCGAACACTTTACTTTATCGAGCGTAAAAGAAAATATTTTCAGCATTCATTAGTCCTACGAACTCGGCTGTAAATTGTGCCGAGAGATTATGCCGGAGTGCTGACAGCAGCGGTTAGCCATCGCCACTTAAACAGATAACCGACCAAATTAAATTATCTCCACAGCAGTGCTTCATTAAATGCTACTTCTGTGATTTTCAGCATGTTTTGATCGAAACTCCCTCACCATGTAACGAAATTACCAGAAAGTTTTTTATGTCACTGTTAATGTGTGTAAAATTATTACCAAATAAACATTGTAAACTACTAAGCGGGTGAGATTTAACATGGTTTTAAGCGTCTCGGTAAGAAGAACGAAGCATCAACAACACCATGTTATTCATAAATCGCTTGGCAACCAAGCAATATATCTCGACACGACCGAGAAAAGTGGAAGTGGGTGGAGAAAAGGGAAATAAAAGCCATGAAGTTGATGTTTGATGACAGCAAAAAAGCGATAAAACAAAATTATGAGGAAGTTTACTCAGTTTACGATCTGGGTGTCGATGATTTTGAGAAGGATGACGGAAGATATTTTTAATCAAAGCTTTAATCAAGGGCCAAAAGCAGACTTTAAAGACTTGCAAACACTTAACGACGAAATTACACTCAGCGCTAATTTTTAGTAGCTCACATTAATCATTCAATGTCGCATGTCTCGTACTTTTTACTTTTCAAGAACCGTAATTAACACGTAATGAATGCTTCTCATCGCGATGTCGGGAATAACATTAAACATCAAATGTGATACGAGAAACTGGCACACGTGAGGGCGGAAAATTCTGGGAAATTCTGAACGAAGTAGCTTGAAAGGATGACGAGTTCTGGGAACTTTCAATTTAAACATCGCAATATATTCTAAATCAAAACCTCCGTCGCTGAATTCTGAGAAAAATTAATTTAATCCACAAGCAAAATATCGAATTTAATCTTAATTTGAGTTTGCTTTTATGATCCGTTTTTTCAACGTAGAACCTCGATGGATCGTTTTTGCTACTGTACTGCTTAAATTTCCGCGGTTTCCAAAAATGTTTTGCACTGGTGGAAGAACTGAAGCTATGTTGGCTGAAAACAGCTTCATTATTTAACTCTGCTTTATAATCTGGAAATTTTCCCCCGCAAGTTCTTTTCCCAGATATTAAATTTCTGTTTTTTGAAATTCCACAATCAATTTCATTAATAAAGCGCACTCAAAACCAGTCCGCCTAGATGATTAGATGAGAAGGCGGCTGAACTGAAATATTCCAACCGTTTGAGTGATAAAAATCTCCCCTCGAGTGGTTTGAAATCAAGTTTCCTACTCAAACCTTCATTCAGATACTATCAATACGTTTCATCTTTACCGGACTAGAAAAAGGAAAAGATTCTCGCAGTGAATCATGCAGGAAATAAAAAGACTGCATTTCATTTCGTCTTCCTTCTTTCGGGTATTATTTCATCTTTTGTCAATGAATTTCATTGTCATTTCGAGAATTTCTAGCGTGTGTGCACTTATCGGCATGAGAAAACCGTATGCCATGATGCCGAGATATGTCAACAAATATCGAGAAGTGGAAGTGGATGAAGGAATGAAATGAACGATATCGCAAGAATAACAGAAAGCAGCTCTCGTCGTTTTCTTATTCAATTGCTGCTATTTCGGGATGACAATGGAATTTTTTCGGGAAGAAATTCACTTTTTCGGTGAACAAGAGTGAACACCAAACGAGATCGATACTTGAGTTGAAGTGGAAGAAACACGAATATGTGATACTTTGCGGCGTTCTAGGAACGCGTTTTTCGACGCAAGTTCAGAAATTCAAGAAATTTTTCAATCTTGATAATAATTTTACACCAACACGCTCTGAATTTGTCTTGACGCTGCCCATGTCAGATTGTGTTTGTCATCATTGTTTGCAAATTTTTGCTATCAATCACGAACTAGTTCAGACACTCGTTCTGTCTATCATTTTGTCAAAGCCATTACGCAAACAAGTCAGAAAATTGAGTGCGCAAATTTACAATTTCTATTTTTGCTTGTTTGTTGTTGTGCTTTGGTGGAGTTTGTGTGACTGTTCAAGGGTTTACTGCACCCTTGCTGAAGACCCCGATTCAATACCCATAAAAAGATTGGTCAAATGAAACTATTCGTTTATTTCGTCAGATTTCTTGTCGAGGGTTGATTTCTTTTAAAAAAGGGGATCGGAATTAAGTGAAGAAGCAAATAAAGCATAATTATGATTGCCAATAGAGCTATTAAAACGAATAAAAGCAGCGAGAATGAATGTTATTAAAGCAGTAAGATTACGTTTTCCTTTCGAATGATGTGTGTGCTTGCCTGAATATAAAGCATAAACACGAATGAATTGAGTCGAATAAGTAAAAATGTTTTCAAGTGCCATTCAGATGAGAATTTGCTACAAGACAGAAAACAAGGAGTGTATGGAACCGTCTGTGAATTGTGTCAGCGATTTACTGGAGTTAAAGGCGCACTCGAGGGAAATTCCGTGAAAGCACAGAATTCAAAGCTGGAGTATCTTTTGATGATACTTTCTGTTGCTTAAGCTTGCACTTGGTGCAACCGTTTACGTTGAGTTTTATTTAAAATTATTTTTTTACTTCTAGTTCAAGTCTTGTGGGATTTTTTTTATGTTAAATCATCACTCAATACTACTGCTGTTGCAACACATTTAAATAGATGAACATCTTATCCAATTGCTGACGCAACCTCCAAACACTCCCCACTCAAATGATGAACACAAAAACTTTTGAAAGATGAAGGAATGTATTATCTGATAGGGGAAAGGAAGCTGCTTATGAGCGGAGCTTAGTTCACATGGTTGGAAAAGTTTTCTCATTTAACATCAGCAAACTCTAGTTTTAATTAGTAAACAGGAAAAGTTAAAAAGTTTCATCTGAAATTCATCATACCAAGCTTAATGAAGGCAAAGAAGCAGTAGCTTAGAAGTTGTGCTGCTAAATTATCTCGGAATATTCATCGCTGCAAACTTTTTAAATTCATCTTAATCCCCTGAAATCGGTCTCATAAGCGATGAAACAGAAATTAGAGATAACAATCACGGAGAAAAAATCCCTTCGCAAATATTGTTCTGAGGTTTCTTTGCCCCCTCGGCTGGTGGTGACGACGACAACGACAAAAAAGAATTCACAAAAAGGTCCATAATCCAGTTTTTATTTTCGCAATAATAAATCTAGATAAATGAATATAAATGAAGAGAGTGAGAGACCATCGGAAATGGATAATATTTTGTACCAATAAAGCAGCAGCGACAAAAAGTCTTCTCCATTCAATGTTGACATCCGCTCGTTCTTTGTTTTGCTTTTCAATTTTCAGCATATTTTCGCATCAGCCGGACCCCACAAAAAAGCAGAATGGAACAAATCCGTTTTGTTGTTTTTCCATTACATTCATTGAGTTCACGTATATTATCTTCCCAAGCAGTCCCCGGGCGTTGAAGCAAAGATACAAACGCTTCTCATTTCGGTCTCCATACTTTCCAAATGAATTTAATGTCAAACAAGTTCGACGCCATTCAAAAAACACGATGAAAAAAACTGTCGCTCGCAAACGGTTTTTGCTTCACAAACGCGAGAACTCAACAACCAACGCATGGAACGAGGCATTCAACATGGTTGTCTATCTCTTGAAAGACTTCAAACAAACGTCTCCCACTTCATCTCATTCTCCATTTTCCATCTGCTTCTCGTTCGCCTTTAATGAACTTCTATTTTACTAGTCAACAAGTGACAAGTAGCTTGATGCCACTCTCCGTGTGAATGAAAAACGAACGAACGAGAGTGAGATGGAGTCGTTGACGTAATGTTGAAATGGAAAATACAAACATAACGAGAAGTTCGCTCAAGTGGAAGTGCTTTTTTATTGTCGCTGAGTGATGCGACAGCACTCGGCTAGAAGTGGTGCAAGCATTTTAAAATTTAAACAGATAAAGATTGCAAATTTAGGAAGCTACTGAGGGCAAAAAGTGGAGCGTCGCATTAGCGTCATGGAAAAATCCATTTCAGACACTTTCAGTTCTCCCACCACGTCAACGATCTTATTTATTTATGACTTTAAGATACACTTTGGGGAAAACTTTCAAAGACTTCTGCTCTAGTCGCCCACACCCTAAGAGGCGAAGGAAGCTGGGGCAGAAAAAGTTTTATTAAATAATTGATTTCTCATGCTCCCAAAACGGTCATAAATATTCCACATGTGTCATATACACATTCCTTCTCTCTATGCCATGACACGAAAATGGATCCGATAAACATATTTGCCTTATTTTTGCGTGCTTCAGGATTTACTAGCGAAGCAAGTGCAGGCGTTCGGGGGTCGAAGGATCTCAGCAAACTTCTTCGGGAGAGTTTCTTCGACAGCTTGGGATAAAGTTCGAAAGGTGTAAAGTTCAAACATTTATTCCTTTGATGATTCAATCTACAAATTTTATCTTTTTGAGGTTAGACACTTCAAACTTCAATGAAAATTGATGTTTATGGGATTTGCTTTCATGTAAATTGTATCGCATTAACCACTTAGGCACGGTTGTAGATCGATCAACACGATTAACATTAGTTTGCTGTGCTAACCTCTGCATTAGTTTGCTGTTCTAACCTCAAATGCGAACCCCACTTCAGCCCTGGTTTCCCACCCTCACTTGAATTATCTACTCCTAAATCGTGGAAAAACGAAAACAAGCGCAAACCAGAATTTTTATTTATTGCATATGTTTGAAAAGTGCGAAAGTGGGATAAGCGGAAAGGTTGAGCGATAAAAAAGATGTTTTTATTAAAAGTCGGAGCGTGAATTGGGCCATATTTTCACTGTACTCTCTCTTTAGGGCTCATTTTCCATTTTCTTGATTTAAATTTTTGAAATATTGCGTGCACGTGATTTTTGGCATCAATAACGCAGTCATAGGCAGTTAAACGAGGGTGCAAAACCCTTTTCCACAACTTTTACGCCTGCACGGCACGTAGGAATGCTTTCATTCCGACGAAACAGGGGAATTATGAATAATTTGCTCTTTAAAATGGGTGAGATTTGTCGTAAATAAAGGTGAATTGAATGATTTTTGCGTGTTACAAATAAAGATTTCCCAAACGTTATTGAGGGTTTCCTGCCAGCAGCACATCCAATTTTGATAATTGCCAGCAAACTTCTACTCTCAATTCACCTTTACACTTCTCCCTCCCCTCAGCGTTGTAAATCATTTGATTTTAGTGTTCAAACGTCTACATTTGGGTCGATTCTACCTCAAGCCCTAAGTTAAATGCTCTTTAAAGCCGCAAACTCAGGTTAACAAGGGCCAATGGCTTCGCTTGGTAGCGAGAGAGTTAAAACATTCGAAGAAATTTTGTGTTTGCGAGTGAATTATGTGAAGTTTATTGAAGTTTATGCTTCATCTGGCGTTTGTTTTGGTGCTGTTTCTATCTGAACAAGAAACTTTCAAAGTGAGGTATAACTTAATCCGGAATGTATGCAGTCCGAACGAGAATCTTTGCAGTCTGAGCAGTCTCAACTGTCATTATACAACATTTTGAAATTTTGACGATCAGTTCATAATTGAAAAATTGAATTGGTTTCATTTTTTTATAATTGCAATTTAGCCAAGCTTGTGATGAAGTTGTTGAAGGTTTGGTTACACACATTCAATTTAACAAGTCATTGATAATCTTGAAGATTCCAGGTTAAAATCCACTACACAAACTCATTTTTTTGCTAGTTTAACGAACTTTCAAGACGTTTTTCAAAGTTCACTCTTTTAAAACACCAAGAAACGTCTGCAAAGCCTAGTTATAGTTAGTGCTGAAGAGGCATTGGCGAAAAAGTAGGTAAAATGAATTATCTTCGTTCCCGACACAGCACTCTCAACTCCTGCTTCGACGAAAACTTATCACAGTGCTTTGCAATGTTTCAGATAGAGAAAAATTTCCCCGAAAAGATAAATAACATAATTTCCTTTCCCACCTTGCTATCAGCCGACTTATCTTTCGTCTCATGGCTCGTATCCAAAAACTATTATTAATAGAAAATGTAAAGAGGGGACGAGAGAGATTATGAATTGAATTATGAGGATTGAGGAAATTTCTCGTGTACATTAAATATTAACCGACGGAATTTCCCAGTTTTATCCAAAGTCCAAACAGTGAACCAAAAGTTGTGCCCGCCCGTTCGCAAGGATTAAGCTCTAGGAACAGTTTAGTTTTAATATTTAAACATTTTTAGCTTATTAAATTTTCAAGTTGGAAGCTCTGTTTTCGAAATTTTCATTTTGCTTAAGTAAATAAGTGGTTACGAGCATGTACATGATTCCTAACTGCCGAGTGGTGAGAGAGAAAGTCAAGAAGCATGCTTCAAAAAGCATTTTTTCCGTCGACGTCAAGATAAAGTATCCCAAAGGTAACGTTACGCAATTTGATTATTTTACCCTACGACAAGAAAACCGTTTTTCTGAGTTGCTTTTACGGTTATGACTCTGACTAGCTAAATGAAGCCCGTCTCGACTGTCGGCTCTCTTCAGCTGTCTAATTTGGCAAATTGTTGGGGAAAATTATACGCCGGCAGAAGCGGCAAAACAAATTTCCTTGTTTAAGCACACTTTTATCTCCGCAGAAACTACACGACGAGAACAATGAGGTCGGGTTCGAGGATATATTCGAGAATACTTTTTAATGGTTATGGTGATAAAAGGCAGTTTGGAAAATGAGTTATTTTATTCCGCATCTACCCACGCACTCACTCGGCAGCATTTTGCCCCAACACGAATTTCAAAATCCAAAAACAATGAAAACAATCCGAGACATAAAATGTTTTTCTCGAGTTTTAATGTTGTTTCAATGAAGCGAGCGGGCACAAAAAAGGGCTCAATGAATTTTTGTTTAGCATTTTGTAATTATTTAAATGCTAATACAGAGCAAATGGTTCTCGCTCTGCCATTTCAAATTCCCATTTGCATTGATTTCCATCAGAGACTGCTTTATTAGGGATGGGAAGGTTAGAAATTTAAATTCATAAAGTCATGGAGGTTGACAAGTTTTAAGGTTGAACGTGAGTGTTTATTTAAAGCAAATCTTCGAGGTTACAGTAGCTAATTGATTACATAGCTACTGCAACCTTGAAGATATGCTTTGGTAGCTTTATCAGTCGTATAGTGACGTGATTGCATGAGACATTTGTTTTTTCTTTAATACTTTGAGTTAACCTCGAAATACTTGAGAAAACTTCTGAAACTTATTGATAGTTTAAGAAAAATTGGCACAAATAAACTCGAAACTTGTAACATAACCCTGAAATGTAGAGTAGAGATTAAATAACGATGAAACAAAACACAATCCATGGATTAATCTCAAAGTTTCCTAATTAACCTCAAAAACTGTTCTCTTGTTTCAAATTTGTCTTCATAACCTCAAAATCCGAAGGTTACCCTCAAAGTTTCCTAAATAACCTCAAAAACTGTTCTCTTGGTTCAAATCTGTCTCCATAACCTCAAAACTGTCAAACAAAAATCTCAAATGACAGCATCAAATTCAATAACAAATCAATTTAAATCAATCAAGCGTCGGATCTTCTTCAAAGTTATCTCTGATTGTTCAAATCTCCAATAAATTCCCATCCGATAGAAGCCTTTAAGTAGCCTCGTAAAAACAGCAGCCAAATTGCTGTTTTAATTAAAGTTCCTGACGCGAAATTGTCACAACTTGTGCGCTTTCTGTTCTTCCATCATGACTTAATTAAAAATTTCTTTTCAATTTTTTTTCCCGTTGAGCTGGGGTGGGCAAAAAAAACAAGGAGAGAGCCGAAAAAGCAAACTAGGCGTTTTATGAGAAGGTTTAAAGCGATGCAACCTCCCTGCTTTCTCCCACCGCTGTGTTGTTAAAATGTTAAGAATAAGCGAATTTGTCGTGGAGACGGAATACGATCTGCAATCCTGCCTTGGCTGGATCCATTAACGTGAAGAAAGGCACGGAATGTGTTCCGTCTTTGAAATTACTCAAATAAAGACTGGCAACATAAAAATTGAAAAATCGTGCCAAGGCGAAAGGAGAAGCGGGGAGAAAGCAAATTCTTCCGAGAAAGCAAATTTGTTTTACCAGATGTTTTTGTTTCATTCCTTGCCTAATTTTACCATCTTGCGAATGATGATTCTTGTTGCGACGTTCTCAGCCTTGCTGTTCTACTTTTTGTCTACACGTGTAATTAAGAAAACTCGTGGAATTGTGTCAACTCGAGAATCTGCTGCTGCCTTAAAGACATTTAAAGTCTCTTGAGCGTCTTCGGATCGATGTGGAAAAAGGTCGACGGCCAAAGAAGCAGAATTAATATTTGTTTGGCTACTTTTAACGAACAAACTTTTCCTTTTGCATGAGATGATTTCTGACCCACATCACTGCCGCCAACATGCGCTCATGTAAGCTCAACCTTCATGAGTGTGCGAGCATCGAATTTGCCTACAGCAGGCATCCGACCAGGGATTTCGGCTTCCCTTGATTAAGGATAGACAATCAGATTCATTTGACATCGAGTGGAAAGTTCGACGACGACAATCATAATAATTTTCGTCATCAGATAATTTTGTCAGAAACTAATTCGGATAATTGAAAAATTATGGTAATTTCTCGTTTCATGATTGGGAGTCGAGAAAAACGGAAGATTCGGCTTCAAGACGATGCGGGCTGATGTTAATTGGCGTTATTAATTATGTTTTGAACGAGTTTCAATTACGTCGATGTTCAAGCTCGCAAAATGTCAGGAGAAGGTCAAAGATTAGGACGGTTTAGCTTTGGAAGCTTGTAGCCCGAAGGCACCGGCTGTGTTTACAAGAAATCTCAATCAATAAATCGCATCTTTAGACCCGTCTCAGGGTTTATTGGATTTTAAAAGGATAAAGTTTGGGGTTGATGCGGTGATTGTGTCTTTAAGATTTCTTCCCGGGCTTTCGTGTTTGTCTTAAGTGATTTTTAGATACTTATCGTGGCTGCAGCAATCTTGATTTGGCACAGCTAGACACAACAGTTACACAGCTGCTGCTTTCTTTTGAACAGTTAAATCTCGAAGTTTCCATCTAGATTTCAAGTTTTCTCGACTTTCACTCAACCTCAAAACTTTTAATGAAGCTTACAACCATAATTCATCACCGCTGAACCTTTTCTGAGCTTTCTTTATCCTTGATTTTCATTAGATAAGCATCAACCTTCGTTGTCTGTTTTGGATTATTTAGGAAGTGAAAAATTCATCAGGGCAATTTCGAACTCTCAACTTCCTGCACGGAGACAGGGTGGAGCTTTAGTTCATGAATCACACTTTCAAATTGAAAATTTCCATCTTGAATGGGGAAGAAAAAAGCTTATCCACGATGCATTCACAGGCAAAGCTTATCAGTAGCAACAAAATGAAAACAGTTTCTCACGAAGAGAGATTATTAACAACTGAAGATGATGGAAGGAAAGTCGTTCATGAGACTTTCATGCGGAAGCAGGATAAATGCAAAAGTCTTTTCAGTGTGGACTGTTTCTTGTCTGCATCGGAAGAAAATTAAAACTCTATGAATGAGTGATGAAATAGGAGGAAAAGAAGCGCATTTCGTCATGTGGAAACTTTTTCTTTAGTGCTCAGAAGAGGTCAGACAAACAGCTTCTTCTTCTCGATCTCCTTGTGCAAGGCATTTAAATTAATCTTCTAAATACGAACCGGGAAGGGGAAAAGGAGAACGTTGACAGAGCATTAATTTTCATTCTGGTGATGGCCTTTTCACAAAAGCATAGAAAAAGCTCGAGACATATCATGAAAATAGCAGCAGGAGATGACGAATAGAAAAAAGGGGAGCAAAAAAAGATGAGTAAGTCTGAGGATTGAGGTTGAAAAGGTCAAGAAAACGTTTGCTCTGCATGTGAACGATAAGTCAGTTGAGTTGTAAAGCGGATGAGATTCGACTTTCACCTAGAATTCGAGATTCATGCAGGCTCCACTGCCCGGCGTTTTCATTTTTCAGCTTCGTGACAGATTTGCCCCGAACCCTCGTCACAGATGTTAATTGACGCATCAAATTAACTGTCAAAATTGAATGGAAGTTTGAAAACCTGACATGTAAATGTCCAATTTAAAGGCAGGTTCGTGAACATCAGACAGGTCTGCGCTAGATATTTTCAATAGCAAGCTCTGCTTTTGAAAATCATTATTGTGCTTTTTGTGCGAGTTTGTCCTTAAATGAAGCAAGAAAGTCCGTTACAACACGTGACGGGTACCAGCAAATGCTGAAATCAAGCTAGCAACAACAAAACTTCCATTTCTGCCTTTTATTTGCCTACAAAAAGACGAAACTTATCCAATCAAGCTCCACCATTGACCTTTGCCCTGTGTTCAAGAACAACAATAGCCAAACAACAAATAAATCATGAATGGAGGGAAAGTTTTATTGCCTTGTTTCGTTCTTTTTTCTCCGGCGCTGCTTTTTGTTTCGTTTTTAACGAGAAGACACAAAAAGGGAAAAAAAGCACAAAATGACAAGTCGAAACGCACACGGACAGTCGAACTAGTAAGAGTCGGGCCTAGTAGCTAGCTTCACCCCCGGTTTTACCCTTTTTGAATAATAATTAATTGATTGCCTGTGTAGAACAAGATGACACACAACAGGCTCATGCTTTGATTTATGACAAAGCTATTAGTTCGTCGGTTGATCCAATTAACAGACAAAAAACATTTTCCCGTTGCCAGCCTAGTCACGAGTTTCGCTCAATTAAAAAACTTTTCTCGTGTTGAACAGTTGTTGCTTACAAACAGAACGTTTCTTTCCTGCGCTCCATTATTATAATGAAATTTAACTTTCTTTTCCACTTCTCGGGAAAATCTAATTCTCAATTTCTCCGCGAAAAGGAAAAACTTTTCTTTACGCTCGTTTTGAGACGCTGATAAAAATATCGTTTAGTTAATTCGAGAAATGACAGCCAGTAATAACAATATTAATGATGTTGATGCTTGACGGAAGAGAAATCAAGTTACCGGGGCAGAAAAATCTTGATGTTTAACTACATTGCAAATGGAAAAATCCCTTTACCTACACAGTACTATCGCAAAAACGGCGTCTGGTGGTTGGAGG
This sequence comes from Belgica antarctica, assembly GCA_000775305.1. NCBI lineage: Eukaryota > Metazoa > Arthropoda > Insecta > Diptera > Chironomidae > Belgica > Belgica antarctica. Next base: position 276,779 of record JPYR01000021.1, read on the forward strand.
TTGAACTTTCTGTTCGACTTCTTTGTAACGCAACCTTTTAAAAGCTTTTCATTGGTTCTTAAATGGTTTAAAATCTTGAAGTCTTTTTGATAAGCATGCTTTAGGTGTGCTTAGCGTATACTGGAGTCATAGATGATGTACACTGCTAGTGTTGTTTAGTATACTGGCGTACACCTTAAATTTATCTGGTTTAATAGAAGATTAATTCTGTTCATGTTTGAAAAGTATGACAAACTTAAACATAATGTATACTTTAAGTATACTTCTAGTATATGATGGATACTACAAGTGTACTCTTAGTCTACTCTAGTATGCTGTAGTGCCCTGAAAGTATTCTTTCAGTGTTCATTAAGTTTCTGTTCAAATACAAGTCAAACATTTGCGTACACTCAAGTATACTTAAAATATATATCAAGTATACTTAAACCTAAAACTAAACTACAGGAATTACCCAAACCCTAATTATTAGCTTGAGTAAAAAGAAGTGAAACAACTCTCGATGAGAAACAAAAGGAAACGTTGGGGTAAGTAAGAACAGAAAGAAAGAAAAACATATTTTAATTCCATAATGAAATTAATTTGAAACAAAATGAGATAAGAGCCGAAATGGAGCAGCCGGTGGGTGGGGGTGTTGAGCAAAGCAAAAAAGCAGCAGCAGAAGCAATGTGAGAGATGGAAGAAGACGAGATAAATTAAAATCCTTTTTATTTAATTAATTTCTGTTTGGTATTCAGGAGCAGCAAAGTTTTTTCTCGAATCGAAAAATCGAAAGCCTCGAGAATACAAAAGCAAGCAACACGACGAAGACGAACGGCAACGGCACAAAAAATGATCTGGCCATGATTTTAATTTATTCCGAGCTGGATCAATGATATCCAAGGAGTTATTGTGGAATGGGGCTTGATTGTTTGTTCGAGTCACTCAACCAGGCAACAAAACAAGAGCGATGGGAAGTTTTCAGGCGTAGAATCAAATTTAAATTGACTCCCAATAAAGACTTCTCGGAAGAGTCGTGCTTATCAATTTCATCATCCGCGCCCTAAACGAAGTTTCAGATCAAAGCGAATTCCAGCCTTCTGTTGTCGATTGAGACGTATCGAGTTGAACCTTATCGAGTGTAACCTTATGCGACTTCAACTCTCTCGAGGCGCCTGATAACGAAATTGACTTCGTTTTGCTTTTACATGTTCCAGCGCAATCAAAAACTGCTTCCAGGCACTTCTCGGTAACTGTGTGTTGAAATGCCTGAATTTGAAGCACATGAAACTTGAATTTATTTCCTTCCACTCGTTAGAATCCATCAAGAGCGTGTTCTTCGGGGCCGGAAGCGCTCTTCCGGACGAAACTTTTTATGTAAAAATAGTTTCGACCACTTTCCTATTTTCCAAGACGAATTTTGCTTCACGAAGAAACTCTTCGATCTTGAGGAAATTGAATTTATGGAGACAGATGGACAATGAACAAGAAATGGGACTTCCCCGTTCTAAGTCTAGAGGCAGCCTTTTTGCCGTACATGCTTGAAAACCTTGAAACTTTGTAGCTTGTTTGGTTGACTGAGTGTGGAATGCGGTCAGTTTAACGGTCAGTTTGAATTTGAATCGAAAATTGTCGTTAAAAACTTAACCTCAAAGTTGCTTAAGTATTTTCTGGTTATGATCTAACGATTCAACAAGGTTTCAAGCAAACTTCAGCTTTGAAACTCACAGCTTCAAACCATGACCTTCGGTTTTCTCCTAAAATTTAACGTTTAAACTTTCCCAATGACCATCCAAGCATTCCCAAACAGAATTGGGATTCTTATTTACCGTTTTCTGCTGAGTTCTGCAGTTTTTTCAACTACAGCCGGAGCCATCGGACTCTTCGATACACACGAGACTTTATATTGACAGCTTTTATGTTTGCTCCACAGCCACCTCTCTCGTCGAGCTCTCGATTGATCTACATTCTTGCTTCTAATCGGAAAATTCAAAACAGCTTTTTGCTATCGAAAAGGAACATGAATAAATGAACCAGAAGGGGGGAATGGAGCGATAAGAGGGCGAATAGCATGAATTTTATTACAATCAACATCTGGACTTGTGAACTGGATGAAAATTTCCAAACAGCCATGTGAATCGGGCGATTCTTCTTCTTGCTTAGATTTCAATCGACTGTGAGAGGGAAAATTGAAATATATTTAAATGAGCAGTTTGAAA
>JPYR01000022.1:0-13350 GCA_000775305.1 Belgica antarctica
GACCACATTTTGGTCGGATTTACAATAGCCCACAATTAGGTCGGATACCTTACTTGAGTTTTTCTTCCGGCATTTGAATTTTATTGAAAATGAAAACTCTTTTTATCAAATTTTGTTTTCTTTGTAAGATAAATGAAAATGAAATGAAAATTGGAATGTGCAATGAAGAGATGCAATGCTTGACAATGAACATTGTGCAAATGTTGAACAAGTTTATCATTTTTTAAAGGAACTTAGCTCTCTTCAACTTGAATCTTTCTAATCCACCGCCCATCCATAGAGCGTATGCTGGGAAAAACTTCCGGTCCGTCTTGAAAGCGTCGGAAACTGCTCGGTCGAAAACTTCTTTGTTGTTGGCGAATTTCACTGACCTTTTGTTCACAACTCGTTCCATAAAGCTGAGCAGGTTTGTCAGGCTCTTCCACGGAGCTTTGAAATGCGCGTTGATGCTGTTTAGCAAACCAAAGTCTTCGGGAATGTTCATTTGTCTTTCTGCGTAACTGTCGACTACCCATGTCGTCTTGATGGTCGACACTGATCGGCTTCTTCTTTTCTTGCGAAATTGGCCGGATTTTTACTGGTTGGCGCAAGAAGTCGGGTCCTTGATTCCAACGACTGCTGCGGTTGCCGACATCGACTGTTGCATGGTTGGACCGGAAATGTTGGCCCTGCTGTTCTTTCTGTGGTAAAATCGTCCTGACATCCGCCTTCACTGCAGTACCATCGGGAAGATCTGCTTTCTTCAAGTTGTGGAAAACGGATCGCACACCACCGCCAGCTGACGGTTTACCCCAGACAATCCATCCGAGTGGAGTTTTGCTAGCTATAGGATCGTTGTCACCTCTTTGTCGCGTTTGTGTCTCCACCAGCAGCTTGGCATGTTCTAAGCCGATAAGAATTGTTGGCCTGGCTTTCTCTAGATTGCAGATGGGCAAACCGCGGAGATAATTGAATCTCTTCTGAAGCTTAGCCACATCGCGCGACTGCACCGGCAAGCTGAGCTTGTCCACGGTTTTGTGGCTGAACCACCACGATCAGAAGCCGGGAAAGATTATAAAGATCTCAGGGGAACCGGCTGAAATGTTGACGACGTTGGCGTAACTAGAACAGCACTGGATTCTCTTGAATATTGAGCGTTGTCTTCACCTTCGCCAGCCTTGCGCAAGTTGTACTGCGGCTGAACCAGTTGAGCCTGTCGTTGTGCTTTCCATTCGTCCAAAGTCATTTCTTTTGGTTCTTCTTCGACTGGTGCAGCTGGAGTCGAGTCTTCAACAGTCTCCTCGCCGCCTTCCTTGTTTTCGTCGTCAGTTGGTGGCTTGTTAATGTCATCAATGTCCTGCTTGTGGCTTCCCCAGTTGTGTGCTCCTGCTCCGTCTCGCTTGTCGACAGATTTCACTCCGGTCTTGTCACTGCCCGACTGACGATCGCGTTGACGCTTGCGTCCATCGTCAAAGTTCCTACGGTTCGGCTGGCGTGGTTGCTTCTCGAAGTCAGTGGTTCCGTTCATCTCTCGGTTGCGACGATTGTTACGTTCTTCACGATTTTCACCGCCTCCGTTGCCACCTGTTTTGTTGAAAGCCGGTCGTGGGTTGCTGCTCGAGAATCCTTTGTTTTCTAAAATTACGATAAGAAAGTGGTCTGGTTGAATATCGAATCGTTCATTCCAACCTAAAAAGTTGTTCGGTGGTAAGAATTTTTTGTTTCTCCATGCCAGTCATTACATAACGTCGGTCGGTTTGAGGAATCGCCGATCTTGTGACTCGAGAAAGTCGCCAAAAAGGAAAATCGATGAAAGGGAAAATTTCTCCTGCACGTGTTTGCGAGATTTGAGAAGGAAAAAGTTTATTTTCGACTACTGTTTGTGTTGGTCGCGCCGGCGCGTATAAAGCATGAGTCAAAGCGACGTGTAAGCGATGACTTAATTAGAGCAAATGATGGAGTATGTCTGATGATTGTGGTGAGTCGCGGTTCATTGTGGGGATCGGGGCCGCGGAAGGTGGAAAATCGGGATCTCAACTTTGGGTCACCAACACAGCCAAAAACAAGTCTCAAATTTCAATCGCCAACTTCGCGACCGATTCCGTGGTCTTGGGGCCTCGAAAGCACTTTGGCACCCAGATCTGGCTAATTAACTCACGATTCCGTCCACTTTAGCCAGCTTTTCTCAGCCAATCACACCCAAAATTAACTTTTCGTCGCTTGGAAAAAACGTGATTCTTGTTCTCTCTCAGCGACCAACACATTGACACTCGTATAGAGGCACATTTTCCAACTTTTTCTTACTCAAGTGTACTTTCACACATTTTTCACCATGAAAGTTTACGCAATTTTCCCAAGTGGCACAGATCAGTCTCACACACACGCGTTTTCCGAGCATGTGAAAAGGCGAAGAAATTTTCCAAAAAAGGGAAATCTTTGGACATCGTCGCTCTACTCACCGCCTTCCTTTCGCGTTGAGTTATCCTTATTGCTATTATTTTGTTGTTCTTTGATGCCGCGTCGCTGTTGCTGGTCGACTGGTGCCTTCAATGGTCCGGGTCCGTTCTCCTTTTTCACTACTTTATTTTCCTTCTCGGCGACTGACTTCTGTTGCACTCCGTTCGCGGGTGCGGTTGTCTGCTGCTGTGCCGGTTCCTTGGCTTTCTTCTCCTTCTTCTTGGTCGTCACGGTTTCAAACTCGGTAACGTCGTCCTGATCATAGAACAGCTCGTAGCGATTAGCTATTCCGATTCCGTAAGTGTTCTCCATCCTGTGTCCGGGTAATGTCACGGAAGGATGGCTTTTTATGGACTTTAATTCACTTTTTTTAATTTGGGGGGCGAGATCGAAACACAAGATGGCCGCGTGCAAAAAATGTTCTTCACCAACACAAGCGAGATTTGTGTTTAATCCGAGAAAAGCACGGTGCGATGTTTATAACTCGACGGTTTTTTTCTGACTGATGCTCGACGACAGATTTTGAAAGAAAATTCTCTCTGAGAACGACCGTAGCCTTCTACGACTGCAGCCTTTAGCCTACAGAACCCCTCGCTCTTGAGATTCAAACATCAAAAAACCCGTTAAACTTTTGAATCACCATGGAAGGAAAATCTCTTTGATTAATCTTTCGATGATCTAAATCACTTTATTCAGGTTCGGAAAATAAATTAACTACTCAGCTTCGTTTTCTTTCTGTCCCTTGAGATCGGTGAGCGCCGTGTGAATCCTGAAATGCAATCTGGGAGAAATTTATATCAGTTTTGAAACCTTCAATCACGCTTTGACATCAACAAACCTAGATTCTAACGAATATCCGGTGTAATTCTTCTTAGCATCTTCCAAGCAGTTGATTGCCAAGTCCGTATTTCCTTGATCGATATGCAGGAATGCGATTTCAACGATTGCATAGGGAACGATGAAAAGGTCCTCTTTGATACTTTTTTGGAGAGATATTGACTCTTCGAGACACCTAGTTGGATGACATTGTTTAGAAAATCAGATAGTTTTAAAGGCTTTTAGAAATAAATATTTTCGGCACTCACTGCAAAGCCTGAAGTGGACTGTTCATATGCCTTAAGCAAGCGCCTTTCAACAACAAAAGCAACGCCCGGTTGTCGACTTCGAACTTTCTTATCGGACCCTGAGCGCCACTCGACCCAAGAGTTTTCAGTGACTTTTCGATTATCCGTAAGACGTTATCGGCCAACTGGAAATGCTTGCCCGTGATTTTAAACAAGTTCCATAAGAACATCAACTCTGCAAAGATAACGAATTATTTTGTAAGCATAGTTTTTAATTCGGTTTGTCTCACCTATTGCCGGAATCACAAGCATTCCAGTCAAAAAATATCTTTCCGAACGGCGAACCGCAAACTTTTCCATCGGCAAGGACTTGCCCGCGATTCTTTGCTTGTATTTAGGCACATCTTGCAACAGCTTGTCAATCGTCTGCTTCTCACTCGACGTCAAGTCCTTTGGCTCAATCATGCACATCAAACTGGCTTTTTGATACGAATACATCGTCCTGCGAATTTTAAATTGCTTAATGAACTGAATATTGGTTCAAACAGGCTAAAAGCGTTCCTACCTTGACCATTTACTATTTTCGACTAGATATGAAGAGAACAGAATCGCCTCTCTCCAATCAAGCTTCAAACTGTTAACCCAAAGAATTTCCCAATAGCAAATGTGATGGAATTGCGTCCACACGTTCTGCGATTTCCACGACTTTTTGTACCAAACCAAGGCCTCGTCTAAATTTCCGCGCACAAACTCGAGTCGTCCCTTGAAGAACAGGAACCATACGCCATTCGGGTAAAGCTGTGGGTGGAAAATATTTCATCATTAAATTACCATTTTGATGATTCCTTAGAGTGAGACTGACGCCATGGATTTTAATTACTCACACTCAGTTGTTTCTCCAGCATCTCATGACACAGCTCCAGATCACCTTCCTGATGACTTAATACGTAGCAGACAATCAAATGATATCCGAGCAGTGTTAACACGCAGAGAACTTGTCTCAGACCTGTCATCTTCGAGCCCGTCATGAGATCTTTTAGTCCCATCTGTTTGTTTCCCGAAAAACCAATAAATTCCAGCAGTTTTATCACGCGCTGTGGAAGGAGACTTATCATCAAGTTGAACGTCCCGTTCCCCATTCGAACTCCACTCTCAAAGTGAATTCTGCTAGTTTCGTTGTCCCATGCTCGATGATTAAGAATTGTATTGCAGTCTCTGGGGGATTAAAGGGGAGTGGTTAATCTACTCTAATCGATAGTTTTACGTGCTTACTTGTAACTGTTGAAGCAAGTCCTTATTTTAAGTCCACCCTTAATAAAGCCTTGAAGCGTCTCGTCTTCTATGAACGTCAGCAGAGATTTCAGCAGCAAGGCTTCTGCGGCACACAGCTCTGCGTGGGCCTCGAGTTCCGTGTACGACTCGAAATTTGGTCGCTTGAAAGCGATGGTCTTTCCGATGCTTTCGGTTATTGTTGACTTCTTTTGAAACTTTTTACAGACGTGAAGACACTTCGTTAGCGCTTCCGACGCTGCCTCGATATGTCTGTGTTCAAAAGTAAGCATCGCTTCGAGGAAGAGAAAGACAGAATTGCCCACAGCATGATAAATTGAGCTTTTTGCATGCGGTGCCATCAATAGCCGAGCTTCGTCGAACTTGTTGTTAAAAAAGTAGTCAATGGCGATTTTCGACTCGACCAAAGAACTCTGCAAATCCATCGTCTGGGAAGTCGGTGAAAGCAGAATGGTTCCATCTATGATGTCTTCAATTGCGTCTTCAAACTGACGAGTATCAACAGGCAAACAATACAACTCATTAGGAAAATCAATCAAGCTTTCAGGGTTGTATTCAACGTGACGTCAACGAAACATGTTGGCCTTAGTCTAGTTATTAAATCTACAAACAATGATGACTGTTCAATTCCATGTTTAAATGCTATCATCAACTGACGGTGCCAGAAGGAAGCCTTTTAAAGCTATCGAGTCGTGAAAAAATTCAAAGAATTATGTCAAATGTCCTTGAACAGAAAATTAGGGACATAATTAGTTGACGCTTGAAGTGTCCATGTTTTTACCCGAATTGTTTGATTTCCAGTCTTAATTTTTTAAATCAGTTACGTCATGACGTGACGATGAAATTTGAAGGCTTAAAAGATCGACAACGCTATCAGTAAACATCCCTCACGAAACGACCTTCATTTATAAAAAACATCCACGAGTCTATGAAATTGTTTTAATGCAACCTCAACATTCTGAAATGCACATCCCTCTAGTTTCGGTTTAGCGTGAACCTCAATTTAAATGGAATTCTCTTATCAGCTGAATTTGTGGGACGCGTGTGGGGAATAATTCATACCTCGTCATCGTCGCACTCGTCGACAGAATTCTTTGTTGCCATGTTTTATGATTTCACACTTCACCGCACACTTTTCAACTTCTCTGCATTCAAGGAAGAAAATTTTACTTCAACAGATTCACTGCTGCAAGTTTTCACTCTAAATCGCTTTTCTTTATCGATTTTCGTTAATCGCTGCGTGAACAGACCCCAAAGTTTTCGCACCCTCGAGCAATGCTTCTCACTGTACTGCTGCTGACAAACGCGAAAAAAAAACAAGGAAAAACAAATATTGCGACCGGATGACAGCAAGCTCGACTGAAGTTTGAAAATTGATTGAGTCGCCTTGCACTCTGAACGAAAAGAAAACCCAAGTCTGAGAGGAAACGGACGAGAGAAAACTGCGAGAGTGGCTGATATCAGCGAACTTCACATGGTGAGAACTTTTTCGTTAAACTAGCTGTAGTAGCCGACTGGATATATACGTGGAGATGTTTTTACTTAATTGTTCAACAGACTTTTCGTTTTATGTATTTTTTTTGGCTCTTGAAAACTTCGCGAGAGCACGTTTGCAACTGCGCATGTCTGATACAGTTTGTTTACGTCCAACTATTCTCTCTTTCTGACGTTAAGTTCATGGCACTGGAATTATTAGTAACAACATCTTCGCAAATGCTTTTTATTGTCTGTGAAAAGTTATTGTTTACAAATCTCTTAATTTATAACCCTCAGACCTTTGAGTTGTGTTTAGACCCGGCAACCGTTTACCCGTTAATAATCTCCAGACTCCACGCGTTTAATCGTCTTTTCGCAACTTCTTGCTCGAAGCCTCAATGGCAGTCAGCCAAATTTTAAGTTCTTCAGGTTGCTCTGGTCGCTTGTTGCCGCCCTCGAATTCCTTCATCAATTCTATGACATCGCATTTAGTAATGCACTGCTTGCTCAACGCAATAGCCCGAACGAAGCCGTCGAAAGTGATGAACTTTTGCTCGATGTATATGGCTTTGTCGTCCCACCAAACTAATTCTGTTTCGATTTTGTAAGGGTTGAAGATGGGAATGGTCCTGCGGTATCGTACGCTGCTTGCACCTTGAACTGCGCCACCACCGTGCTTCTTGATTGCGGCATAGATGCCAGTCAAACCATAGTAGTGGAAGCGTGCAAAGTCTAGCTCTCTAACATATCTCGCGTTGTTCATGTGGCGGATGAAAATATCAACGTCATTGCTGGTGCAAATACCTACGAATAGAAAATGCTTATTTTCGTTGAATACTGCCCTAATGTTTTATGCTTACTGTAGATCGTTGACTTTTGCATTATTTTTTGCTTCTTCTGGAAGAAGTGTGCATAACCTAATGTGAAGACGCATCGTAAAAAGTAATTCAAATCCCAAGCTGCGTACAAAATCAACAGAATTGCAATCAAACTTAGCGCCATGGTTTCTGAAAGCAGTGAAAGAAATTAAAACTCATACCGGAACAATCAAGGTCAAAGTTCCACTGGTTGAATTTGTTGTTTCGCCTAAAGCTGTAAATACATTCTAGACCATTAAGTTTCAAATGCCACTTCTTATTGTCTAAAACTAGCACAAAGAGAAGTGTACGTTGAAATTGGATGGCCGAAAACTATTCTAACAATAAGTCAATGAACTTTTCTTGTTGAATTAGAATTTTTGACAACTTTTGAGCTGATCATCAGATGATCAGATGATGAATAATCATTAAAAGTGCTTTAAGACTACAATAGAACCATTCAGTTTAGGAAATCACCTCTAACAACTTTAAACTCAAATAAAATCTAGTTAACTTGTCCAAATTTTGATTAAACGAAGTGATGACGAAGACGTCTTGAACGCACCTGAGGTTTCTTTCGTAGCTTCTTCGGCGAGTTAATGTTTTTGATACCAACACAAGCAGACTTCAACTTTGAAACATCGCAGCACGTTGAGTATTGAGTAATCTCTAAACATCAGGCGCTGTTTTGCCGGTTTTGAAAGAATTTCTCACGCATCGTGAATTGGATTAAAGTCACACGGTACGTGCATTTTCGGATGAAAAAACAATCCTGATAACTGATAACATTTAATTTATAAGTATAATGAAAACAAATTCGTTTTGCAAGAAAGTAAACGATAGTTGAATAATTAATAATAAAAAGGATTGTCAACACAATATATTATATTTAACTCCAAGTTTTTGGAACTCGAGATTTTGCAGTTGGTCCTATGCTAAATAAAAACACAGAAATTTGCAGATTTTCAATACAGTTTTTCTTTATTAATATTACAGTTTCTTTTAAATGTAGTTTTCAGTTTGAAAACTTGTCACGACAAACCTCCAATTTGTGTATAATAAGCTTAAACTTGAGACGAGGAACTTTACATTACAAAACGAAGGGTTTTCTTTAACTTTTTTTTCTAGAACATGTAAAAAAGTTTTGTGAGTGTGCCTCTGTTTTCTTGTGAATTTAAATTTACAAAAAAAATTGTGTTTTAGTCTATTGAGTTGCATTTTTCTTGTTTTCATTTTTCTCGGAAATCCAGCCATTTGCACTTGTCAACAAGTTTATTTGTCCTAATTACTTAATAGAATGTGGCATGAGTGCAAAGCGGGCAATTTAACATCGCCTGTACCCAGCTAATGCCTCAATGAAGGTGCGCCTGGTTAAATATTAACCATCACTTGAATTGAATTTTTCACATAGCAAAATCAACGGTTGGCCCCGGCACAACAAAGTTTGCACCACGTTTAAGCACAGTGCGGAGCCAATTTTAGATCTTCACGAAACAAACATTTCGATCTAAAAGTTTTCTGTGGAGTTGAGGGTTTAATTTTATGTTATGACTTGTACGAGAATTTTTTTGAAGAACCACTCTTTTAACTGAAAAGCGCAATTTGAATGAAAGTCGCTCCACTTTTTGTCGCACGGAGGGCGACTTTGCTGGCAAAGCGATCAGTGACCCGGCGCCGATCACCACAAAAAATTTTAACTATGGAAATAATTTTGTTCGGATTCATTTGTTAACATTTTATTCGCGTATTTTGTGACGAGGCCGTGCGCCATATACCAGAGGACTGTCATTCAAATCGCAAAACCAATGAGATAGAGTGGCCCTTTTAAAATTTTCTCATAAGTTTTATGAGTAGATTGCTAATTGTGTTGGTTTTCTTATTTCTGATTCGGGTTCTGCACACTCACAAACAAAAACAATCTGTGAAGTTATAAAGCCTTTCTTTTACAAAATGTGGTTTAATCTTAAATATAATTGGTTTTTTCCTGATAACGCTTTCAATATCTTATTTATGTGATGCAAGCTTGCTTTTTTCTCTCGTATGTACAAATTAGTCACTTCTGTCGTCGTTCCATTTCAAAACTAAATTAAGCTAAAAACTTATGCAATGTTAATAAGACTAATCATTAATCTGGTTACTCATTCCGCTAAGAAAACTCCCACGCTTTAAAGGAATCTTCAAATTGTCTGCTAGGTTTTTTCTAACAAGGCTTGATTCCTTTGCTTTCAACTATGACAGGTCGAATGACCAGCACTTCTACAGCACTCTACAGCACACATCTAGTAAACTCCGTTCCTTAACGATTGAGAATGATATTTTTATCGTTTAAAGTCAGTTTCCCGTAAAATATAAAATCAATTCGGTGTAGGGTGTGTTGCGGTTGGAACTTATATTTAACTTGTTTTGATCATATTTTATGTTTTTATTATAATTTTCAGATGAAATCAGCCTTTAACTCTTTATCGCTTAGTTTTTGTCGAAGACGTGTTATTGCCCTTCATGGCGATCCCTTCAAATGTAATCGTCACTTTAAATCTTATTGAAATTCAAAACAATTCATCGACCACACAAATTATGCATTACTTTTAATTAAAGATTGCTTTGGCATAGCGATTGATTTTGTCTCGCAAAACACATCCGGCGTCAAACGTCACGATTCAGGTCCATTTGCAGTGCTCAAGATAACTCTCGCACCACGAACAGATCTTGCAGCGTTTTAATTTTTCTTTGCATTTTTAAAAGTTTAGAGAATTTTCCTTTATATACTTTGAATTAAAGAGGTGGAAGCATGTGAAGAATTTAAGATGCCAGGCTTTGGAAGACGGAAGCGCGAAAAATTTCCACAGCAGCTAATAAATAATTGAATTCGTCCCTTGTTTGATCCACTGCTTCAATCTTTCTCGCTTGCCGAATGCCATCCGTCAGCATCATTATTCAATTGAACTATTTAAAACAAAAAAATCATGTACAAATAAACAAAATTGAAAATATCTTGAGTAACAAAGCAAAGAAACAATAACAAACCAGCAGTTGAAAAATTAAAGCCACGAATTTTGTCCTAGTTAATTCAACTAAGACGAATTTCCTTAAAAAATAATGGGTTTTGTTTAATTATTGTTCAGTTCCGGGATGAAGTTGATGCGTGGAAGAAATTTTATCGGAATGAGAGTTGTCAAGCTGAACTAGGTGTGTCAAAATGCCATAATATTTAATGGCTCATCACCAAAGACCTCATCAAATTTCCACTAAAATTCCTTCACGCATTGTTTTCTTTCGTTTATTTGGCGATTGGGGTGCATTTTGAAAAGATTTGGCTACTTTAAAATCTTTCTCATCCGAATTAAAAGAAAATTACGCCCCGAGAGGCTTTTGATTACATTTAATTATTCTGGTTCGTCTCTACGCTTTTCACGATTCTGCTTTCTCTCACGGCGGCAAAGTTGCGCAAATTTTGAATTTTTACCACAAATTAAATTATAAACATCGGTGTTAGGCTGTTGCGCATTTACTGCGCACTTAACAAAATATTAGTCTTTGATGCGCCCTTACACCGGTTTAACTCCAAAAACCATCTAAAACTTAAAACTAAAATTTAAAATGAATTTTCAATCGAAAGCAATGGCCAAAAGTAGAATTTTAAGACTTTCCTTCACGTGTGCGGTCTCAAAGCTCGTGGAACTTGCTGCTGTTGTTCATTTCGTCCATGAGAAAGTGATTTCCTTCAATACTCGATGTTTCTTCTTCGCCCTGTCGCAAAGGAGTTGTCACGTCGTCTTGAATGTTGACGGCTAAAAATATATTTGAAGTAAATCAGAACTAATTTGGGAAAAAATCAGCTAAATCTGTCAGAGGTTTCGAGTCCACACAGCTAGCTCAGGTGAAGATAAGACTGACCCCGTAGTAAGCCAAATCAATCACTCATTCAAAAAAAAATCAGCAAAAAGTGGAAATCGTTTTTTAAAATGATTTGAAAATAAAATTTCTCTAGGCTCTTACCATAGTCTCCCAATCTCAGCTGATTTAATGCGTCCTGTGCTTCCTTGGAGAAGTAGAAAGCCACATTCCTGAAGTTTTGATTAACGTCATCTAAGAGTTGTTCAATGATATCCATGAAAGTAGGCCGGGCAGATGGTCGGTGCTGCCAGCATCGTCGCATAAGCTCATAGAGCTTGTCAGGACAGTTCTCTGGTCTCTCCATAACGCCGCCTTCGATTACGTATCGAAGTACTTGATCGTTGGAAAGTCCCTGCGAACGGAAAAAAATATGTCAGTCAAGCGTTATATCACAGGAAATTCCATTCGGTTTACGAAATATATTTTAGAAATTTCCGAGAAAAATGATAAAATACCTGATAAGGCTGGCTGGCAAGTGTCGAAATTTCCCATAAAACCACTCCATAGCTGAAAACGTCGCTGCTGCTGGTGAACACACCGTCTTTGAGACTTTCTGGACTCATCTGAGACATAAAAAAATATAATTATTATAACATCAAAGACACGTTGATAAGCACACATTAAACACAAAGCTTACCCATCGAACCGGCAGTAATCCCTTTGTCCCTTTGCGATAATAGTCTGTCTCGTAGATGTCTCTCGTCATTCCAAAGTCGCCGATTTTCACCGTCAAGTCTTCCGATACCATGCAGTTCCTGGCCGCCAAATCACGATGAACAAACTTCTTAGCAGACAGATAACTCATACCGTCAGCGATTTCCGCAGCCATTTGAAGGATTTGTCTGAGCGTTGGTGGCGTAGGTGGTGTTCCACTTCCGTTGTCGTGTTCCGGACGATGAGATCGCAGGTACCCTTTCAAATCTCCATTGACCATCAATTCCATTATTACCATCGTTGGTTCACTCTGTGACACGACACCCAGAAGACGAACGACGAAAGCTGTGTCGAATTGTTTCATAACACTGGAGAAGGATTACATTAAATCAAACTGTTTCTACTCAAGTAATGAAGTTTTACCTGGCTTCGTTAAGAAAACTGTATCTCTCCTTATCAGTTGCGTTCTCGTTCACTGTTTTGATGGCGCAACGCGTCTCGCCGCCCTCAATTTTTAAGTCTTTGATAATTCCTTCGTAAACCATGCCAAAAGAGCCCTGTCCAAGTTCATGCATTTGTTTCACTTTCTCTCTTATCACTTCCCAGTTGTCAAGCTTATACTGAACGCCAGCATAGTCTGGATTGACGTTTGCAATAAGTTTCATGCTTTGAAGCGACTTCATATAGTGGCATCGGACGTAGTAAAACAGTCCGAGGCTGGCCACAACCAGGAAGATCGAGAAGATTAAAGCGTAGGCCCAGATCGGTAGGCCGATGTTCTCGGAAATGATGACGTTATTCGTTGCGGTGTAGTTACCGGTGCCCGCCCAGGACGTTGCTTGAACTTGAATGCTGTAGTTGCCTGTTGAAAAGGTTATACTAAAGTTTATAAACGCACGTTTAAGTTTGTTTCAGTTTCCTACCGTTGTACAACGGACGAAGCAAGTGAAAGCTTTGGTTGAGATAATTTTTTTGAGGAATGCAAACGGATTCCCACTTCGCATTTTCGATGTCGTTCTTCCGGTACCGAATCGTGTACGACAACAATAGACCGTTGGGGTTTTCAGGCGCTTTCCACGACACTTTGATGATCCCGTAAGTTTCGTTTGAGGGAACATTAATCGCCTCAAAGACCTTTATATCATCGGCGTCGTCTTTTTTAGCCGTCAAAATCGTGACTTGCGTGGGAATCGAACAGGGATCAACTTTTTCAATTTGGTTCGATGTAACCAAGTCATCTTCAGTTAACTCACGACACACCCGAACGCTTATGACATACGAAGTGTAGTGTCGCAGTTTGGTCAACACTATCGACAGCTCGCTGGGGTTAATCATTTCCTTGATGAACTGCTCGTATTCTCCCTGAGCGTTGATGATGTTTTCTTCTTTAACGATCTCTTCAGTTGTTGTATTGTCAGTCAATTTTACTTGACGTTTCGCTCTTGTCTCCTTCAATCCTTCAGTTTCGATATTTCTGACGTACACCAAGTCCTGGATCTGATTTTCGAAGTCAATAGCTGACTGTCTTTGATCATCGGCTTCCACCTGCGGCTTTTTGCAACTTGCAGAACACGTTTTGCAGTCACAGTAATTGATGTTTTGGCCATTGTCTGGAAACTGCGATGATGGGCCAAAGATTGTTGCTTTTTTGGGGTTTTCGGTTTTGTAAGGAGCGGCGG
>JPYR01000022.1:13373-49721 GCA_000775305.1 Belgica antarctica
AAAAAAAAAAATTAAAAAACTAGTAAACAGTTAACGCTTAAAAAACTTACGTTGTAAACAGTAGTCACGTTGATTCTCGTCTCCTGTGTCTACCATACGGACTTTGATAATGTAGTGCGAAAGTTTTCCATTCATTTTCCGTGGCTTTTCCCAAGTTACATGAATCGTTGAACTGTTCTTTACAACTCCATCGACATTCATGACAGATTGTGGCTGGCCAGCTTGCGTTCTGATGTATTGAATAGGGCTTTGCGCGCCAGTTTTCTCAGACGATAAAGTGTATGCCTTTACGTAAAACGCGTATTGAGTGAACGGTTCTAAGTTAACGAGCGGAAAAGCGATGGTGTCGTTGGGCACAAAGTCGTTGATATCTTCTAGCAGCCATCCGTCGTTTCCGCATGCATCTCTGCCTTCCCAAATTGTCACATTTTTGAACTCGGCAGGGGTGTAATAAACGACGTAGCTCAACAACGAACGATCGTCTTCGAGTTCCAATGATTTCCATGTTAGCAAAACTGCTTGTGAATGCAAGGAATTCGTTATCACATCGAGTGTTTGGACGTTGCACTGCGTTTTATCTCCGTTCGATAGTTTGCTCGCTTCGTAATTCTCAATCAGCGACTGGTTTTTGGCAATTCTCTCGATAATGGAGAAGCAAAGCTTTGGATTGTAGTGGAAGAAAAACTTTCCAACGGGAATGTCGACTTTTTGGTTAGCATCCCACAACTGCTCCAAGTTCTGGTTATCCCAAATCACAATCGCGTGCTTATTGCTCTCTAAGCGTAGTCCGTGAATCACCTGGAGCTTTTTTAGGAAATTCAATGACACAAGGGGGAAAGTGCGCGCTACTTTCAGGTAATCGGTAATCTCCACAACGTCTGCCAGCGCTGCTTCAAGCTCTTTCACAATGTTGTTGTTTGATTCAACGTTTTTTGATGTTCGTCGTATCTGAATTTCAAGGGGACCGTCGATGATTGCGCATCCTTGCATGCTTTTGGCGGTGGCAATAGAATCAATTACTTTGCTTGGACATTTCTTAAGACATTCGTTTCCTTTGCATGACTTGCAACTTATCCCCGTAGCAGTTTCGTATGCGACGAAATACTGTGGGCAGTTAACTTGGCAGATTTTGTCGTAAGGGATAAACATCTTTGTGTAATCATCTCCTCTGTCCTTGTCAATGTTTACTTTTTGGTTCAAGTCTATGCATTCTTTTTTTGTGACACATCGACGACCGAGATACTGCGGAAGAAATTTTATCAAGTGATTTGAAAATGACAGAATTTATGAATTCTTACCTGGTACTTTCCAGATGGGCATGAGTCGCTGCAAGTGATCGTTCCGTTTTCGTAAATGCTGAATTGTTTGCATGCTTTGCATTGCTTGGGGTCGTTATCATCGCAGCCGCCGATACAATGCTTGTCGCAGCACTTTCCACTGCTAGAACAAGCCAAATCGTTGCAGTTGCATTTCAGTTGGCAGTGTTGTTGGTTCCAGCAAAGTGGTCGTTGGTCGTTTCTGCTTTTCGGGCACACCAATTCTTTGTTGCAGTGCGCACAAAGTCGGTTAAGTTTGTTTTTCTAGGGGAATTAAATTAAAAGATCTTAAATTAAAATTGAAGAAGTAACAAATTACCGCGATGTAATGATCTGAGTGGCTGGCGATGTAGGACCATTCAATCATTTCTGCAAAACAGAGCTTGTCGTTTTTCTCGATTCTCACGCTGCCTCGTGCAATGGCCTGCAAGTTCACCAAGCCGATTTCTTCTAAATCCGTAAACTCGTAGATCACCAGAGCGTAGTCGTTGTAAGTTTCTTGCCCGCGAATTAACGCAAGGTTGGGGAACAGTTGGTACAATGATTTGATCCCACTGATTCGGTACAGCAGAAGGTATTCGGTGATTTCTATGAGATCGGGGAAGCTGTAGATTGCGATGTCTTCTTCCTTTACTTCGTCAATTAGGAGAATTCGAACGAAGCCTTCAACGACACGACAGCCATACAACATTTCCATTTTTTTCACGCTGTATCGAATGTCGATGCTTCCACAAACTAGATGAAAATACACACAAGATAAAAATTGCTGACAAAGTTTTCAAAATGTACTCACTTCCATTGGTGTTGTTGATTCCTTTGCTGTGAGTTGTGGTATTTGAAATCGCCGGCTTTTCCAAGCTGAGAACAGCAAGTTCAGGTTCAAAAGTTGTTGCTGTGCTGGCGGCTGACTCGGCAGTCATAATCGTGATCCAGAAAGCGGCGTAAAGCATGGTCGACCATTTAACATTGCATGAAAATGAGGCTTTGGCAATGTGGAAGGGGCTGGGGTCGGGTTTTCTTTTCTTGAAGTAGCCTCTCGGGAGGTCTTGTCTGTGCTTTAATAGATTTTGGTTACATTCGGTTGTCGACATCATATTCACGGTTTTTTTTTCTCTTTTCTTTTGGCCTTTCCACTTGTTTTCACTCTCGGCAGACGGTCACATACTATCGCTTCTCTAGCGCAGCCCTTAAGTGCATTCTATAGATTGTCTTTTTCTTAAATTTCGTTAGTTTCTGGCGCTCGCACGGCCGTTCATCTGTAAAATCAATCAGTAAGTGAGATTTCGATGAAATTCGAGTTCACAACAATCAGCATTTATTAGTCGATGTCCAACAAATTGTTACCGAGTATGTTAAGATCAACCTATGACCTAGACACAAAATCGAGTAAAGCACGGAGACGCAAAGAGCGATGCGTCATCAGATTTTTCTTTTTCTTATTGCACGAATCTAATTTGATTAAATTCAATTAAACCTTTTCTTTCTAATTGAATTTGAGATTGATGGCTTGCGAGACTGTGATATCCAAAAGCAGTAGCTACGGAAGTGGGTTTTTATAATCACTTTACGTTGAGTTCAATAATGCTATAATGCTCAAGACTGTTCAATCATAAAAAAGCATGTGAGGTCATTAAACCCGAATAAAAGTATTAATTTTCAACCCACCGAACCCCTCTGAGGCCCTTCACGAATTGAAAAATCGTGAAAATAAGCAGGTCACACGAAATCACCCAAGAAGTTCAAGTGAACGATTTATTTTTTAATTGCTTCAACTCTTTCACAAACAGCTCTGAGAAAAGTGTCGATAAGAACACTCTCGATTAGAAAATCGAGAAAACATTCGATAAGAAGTCCTTATTTTGATTTTGGCCTAAGTGCCTATTACAAACACGATTTTACGGCGCAATAAGAAGAAGGAAAAAATTTCTGACAGTGTTTGTAGACACCTATATAATGGACTGAGAAAAGGGAAAAACACGAAAACAGAGCGAAGGGAAAACACGCGTCGTTCCCCAAATGCGGCTCTTAAAGTTGTTTTTTTGCACTTTTCTCGATGTATGCTGGTTTTTGGTGAGTGCTTGACCTGCTCAAACTTCGCAACAACTAAAAGGATCGTCAGACAAAAAGGGTCTGTGATTTTTGGGGGCTGCAGCGCAGCATTTCACAGAAAAATATTTCGTCTGATTTTACACTCACACATAATCGCACACCATAATCTTTTCACGAATTTTTCATGAATGAAATATCCACACACGTTTTGCTATAGCTTTGAATGTCTTTATCAGCGACCGACTAACTCTCAATTTCTCACTGGACCGCGAATCGTCACTAAATCGTTAATGAATCTTGCTTCAATACTGGTTAATAACAAAAATAAACAAAAATATTTCAAAAATGCTTGTTACGGCGCATATATTGTAAGCTTGTATTTGTGCGATGTAACGCTCACTATGCGAGATATCTGCGATTTACAACGTTTTACTAAGAATTCTTCTTTTTTTCGTTTAGAGGGGAAATTTTGTTGACAAATTTACACTTTTTCTCGAATTTTCCGCACTTAAACCTATGTAAGCTGGCCAAATTTCACACGTTAGCCCCGACATAACAAGGAAAAGGTGCGTAGGACACTTGAAATGCTGGAAAAGTGCCGATACAAATTCCGACCACGCACCTCTCCTTGTGCTGATGAAACCAGCATTTAGTGACTTAAATCTCAATTAACTCGCTTCTTGAGCGTCGATTGCACTTACACTCCAGTTTTTATTCAACTTTTTCACTCCGCAATGCACTTTTTCACGACAAAAACAAACTTCTTGAGACGATTTCTCTGAACTTTTCTTTTCGATCATCCACGGTCCTCTGGATGGCGACCTGCAAGCAAGAACACTTTGGATGGTCTTTAGTTACGAAGAACACTTTAGCGAATGTAAATAGGACTTTTAGGAATTTTTTGCGTCTTGCTGCGATTTCGTAAATAGGAAAACTGATTGTTCCGCGGAAAAGGCTCATCGTCGTCATAGCCGTTGGATTGCACATATTTTCTGCCCCGGTAATAACGGGTGCGAGATTTTTGAAGTTTATTACAACAACAAAATATATATTAAGTTATGGCCTGTTTTAGTCTCAATAAGGCGGAAACTAGGGTTTCTATCCCTTCTTATTCACACTTCGAAGGTGTTGAATATTACCTTATAAAAGTAACTTGTTGGCACGACAAGGAATGGACCGTTCGTGATTTTAAAAACATTTTCAAAGTTTCTCGAATTGATTTGACTTATTTTAGGTATCGCAAAGGTACAAAAGTTTTGTGGATTTGCATACATCACTCCAGAAAGAACTCGCGCTTGCCAAAGACGAACTACCAGCGAAGAAACTGATCAAAGATGCAAAGTTCTTGGAGACGAGGCGACACGACCTGGAAGGTTATCTTCAGAAAATAATGACAATTGTGCACCAACTTCCTGTGATTCCGATAACTCTGTTGAAGTTTTTAGACTTTCACAAATACGACATCGTATTTTTGCTTCAATCGATGGCACTTGAAATGAGTCAGAATGTGATCCGGAACGATTCTTTCACTATTCTTGAGGTTTGTTCGAAAGTTAATTTATTCAATCGAAACTAATGCAGTGGTTTGTTGTGATGATTTTTTTAGCTACACGCAATTTCTGAACGACTCAGGCTGCCTTCATTTCCACTCAACGACTCGGCGTTCGATTTCTCAAACATTCTTGACCACTGTTCAGGACTGCAGTCGTTGACAATTGTTCCAGCCAAGGGTCACTTTGAAACCAAGGAAGAATATCTCCAGCAGTTAATTAGCCCATTTGGAACTTCGAACATCCTGCCATCAACACTCAATTTTGAGTTGAAACCGTTCACATCGGTTCGCTCGTTGTCAATGATCGGCATTGCTCCTCAAAACATCTTGAAGTGTGACACGGTACGATCAAATATTATCAGTTTGGTGGTAAATTTCACAAGAGCTCAGAACGTCCGACAAATTTTGCTTCCCGAGTTTATCCACGACAACTCTGACAGCGACTCGTTGAGCACCACGATGCTTCAAGAATTCTCGTGGCCCTTGATCAAGCTCGTTGATTTCAGTTCCAACGACATTTGGACAATAGATGCATCATTAAAACTCGTACCGAAAGCAGAAGAAGTGAATTTAAGTGACAATCGTTTAAGAACAGTCACTAACTTGAGTTCACTGCATCACTTAAATACCCTAAATCTGAGTGGTAACCTGATAGAGTCCGTTGCAGACTGGCATTTCCAGCTGGGAAACGTAGAAAGCTTGAATTTGTCATGCAACAAGATCAAATCGCTGAAAGGACTAAGCCGATTAAGGTCCTTGAAATGTCTCGACCTAAGCTTCAATCAAATTGACGGCTTTGATGAAGTTGACGAACTTTCAAAGCTTCCAGTAATTGAAAACGTTTCGTTAAATGGAAACCCGTCTTTGATGCAGGAAGTTGACTACAGGGCGAGGGTTTTAACACGCTTCGAAGAAAGGTGCACTGAGATTATTTTGGACAACGAACGATGTTCGCAGCTTGAGATAGACAAGGCTCTGGTGTTTTCTGCCCTTAGAAAAACGAAGCTTTCGTAACCTGATCTGATTTTTTATTCAACTTTATCCAAACACAACATTTAACAAAAGCAAATAAAGGACCAGAGTATTTCAGTTACAAATTGTTTATTAATGTGTTTCATTGAATCCCTTCTTTATTTTGAATTTAATTAAATTTAGCTAAATTTCAAATCGCTGACACTTCGCAAAGTTCGACTTGCCCAGGCGTGCGTGCTATTTTAAGTCATTTTAACATTTTCTTCAAGACTCTAATTTGGGAGATGTTAAAACTGTTTTGTCTGTCATGAAAGCTTCTTTTTAGTGGAGTACGAAAAAAAGGGCAGAAATTCCAACTTGCAGGCGTTAAAGTGACTATCCATCAAGTTACAAATCATAAATAAGATTTAAGAACTAAAAAAAAAGTTGTTAACAAGGATTGCAGTTTACAAAATTCGCTGGGCATGCGGTGGAAGCAAGATCAGCGTTTGCTGTAGAGGCGTTTGTTGTTGCATTTGGTTCTGCAAAGCGGGATCGACGATGGTTTGGTTCACGATCGAAGCAGGCGATGTTCGCGGTAGGCGATGGGCGAAAACACAGTGAGCTTTACAACAACCTTGCGGTTGAGACTCGAAGTAACAAACAGTGTCGGATCGAGGTTTCTAAAATAGTAGAGAGGGTTAAATATTTGATAGCGAGTTATCCAGACTATCCAAACCTGAATTTTCATGTGTCTCAGCTCGCATTTCGGATTGAGACAATTTCCCTCGAGGAAGTTCTGACAAGCAGCAACTTCGTGACCCAATGCATTCGGTTCGTGGCGAAATGTGCACGACGAACCCTTGCGGCATGTCGAGTAATAGAAGAAATAACAATCGTGGAGGTTTCGCTGTGCTAGTGGTTCCATTTTTGATGAAATTTCCTCGCCTTTCCAAATTTTTTCGCAATTCACGAGTCGATAGGAAACAGTTAGTTTTAAAGAGCACCAGGGATCACAAGTCAATCAAATAGGCAGGTCGATGCCTGTATCAGTCAAAGCCTCTAAAACGATAGTTACTTGAAAAAACCAAAAGAAATTAAAATTTTTGTTCTATGTTTTTTCTTCTTGCGCGGCGATATCTTTTCTTCTTTTTCGACGACTTTTTGGTCGCCACCGAAGGAAAATTGCGGAAAATCTGAAACGCGGTGCAAAGGCTCATGGAATTTTGGAAATAACCACGTTCACATATTTTTAGTATTTTTTTATTTTAATCACATGGAAAACTTCTCGGGACAATTTTCTGATCGGACAAGACAAAATTTAATTTAATTTTACTTTTTCTGAAGGATTATGCTGGGAGGAAAATATTGAATAAGAGACGATTGCGTGCCGGTGACGCCGAGCTTTGAGAAACTTTTCATAATTTCTCGAGTTCTTTGGAGAGCCAGTCAAGTCCTTCGTATAATCCGTTGCCTTGAGTTGCACATGTCGCCTGGATGTACCACTGAAAGGACACAAAATCATTAATGAAGATCATGATTTCTGATTTTCATCGGTACTTACACTCCGATTGTGCAAAGATGTCAGTCGCAGCTTCTCGGTCAGCTCGGCAGCACTCATGGCGTTCGGCAAATCTTGCTTGTTGGCGAAGACCAGAACCACCGCGTCTCTCAGCTCATCCTCGTTCAGCATGTTATGCAATTCCCGCTCGGCTTCCACGACACGTTCGCGATCGTTGGAATCGACGACGAAGATCAGGCCCTGCGTGTTCTGGAAGTAGTGGCGCCACAACGGACGGATTTTATCTTGGCCACCAACGTCCCACACCGTGAAACAAATGTTCTTGTATTCTACGGTCTCGACGTTGAAGCCAATGGTAGGAATGGTAGTGACGATTTCGCCTAGCTTCAGTTTGTAGAGGATTGTCGTTTTGCCAGCCGCATCTAGACCAACTAGATGGAAAGCGTTGGACGTCAGCTCTAATTTTTCTTTGTATTCGAGAACTCACCCATCAAAATACGCATTTGTTTCTTGCCAAACAATCGGTTGAGAACGCTTGAGATTGTGAGACCCATGTTAGTTTTTTTCAGTGACTCCTGGTCGCTTTTCTATTGATTCAGTCGGACTGAAAGCGAGAAGAAAAACAGAAAATTTTATTGCCTCAGCGTTCAGTGCCACGTAATTTTCAATTTGTTGACTTTAGATTAACAAAGACGAACGCTTAGGTCGTGGAACTACAACAATCAGCCGTTTTGTATCGTAAAGGACTTTGAATCTACTCGACCGTGTCCAATAAATCATGGGTTGTAAGTTGCGAACGTCGATTTATCGGCGTAGTAAAATTGATTTGTTGTTGCAATTTCTCGTTCCTGCTGGAAATCACAAATCTACCTATTTCCAAAGCTTAGTGTGGCTCAGTTCAAAACTACGTGGATGCTGGAGTTGATGCCGGATTTTCAGCCTATTATTGTGAAGAACGATCAAGTGAATCGAATAAAACTTGTCCAGACGTCGATTGACGATTTTTGGGTGGAATGAAATTGAAATGACTGAACAATGAAGCCCCGCGCGAACTAAGCGGCGATGATTTTTTTATTATTTGAAAACTTCAATTTTCGTTAGTGACACAATTTGAATCGTGTTTATTCAGTCGCCTGTTTACACTTTACAAGAGTTCTTTTCATTACTTTCCTTCCGTTTGCTTTTTCATGATCTCGAGAACAGCGCCGACTATGTTACCAACGACCGAGACGTGTTGCTCGTACTTTTTCAGTTCAACTCGGCATTCTTCAACGCGACCTTCTAAATGGAACAATCCTAATGCACGCTGGAAGTGCATGAGTTGTGACACGACCAGGTTTTTGGGGTCGACTTTAAGCGCTAAGGTCAGTTTATCGACTGCCGATGGAAATTGTGCTTTTTCGAGGTCTTCGGTGACTTCTGCTAGAATTTTCTGAATGGCAATGGTCTTTTTGTAATAATCGTTGGCTTTTTCGAATGACTGCTTTGCACTTGAAAACTCCTTAGCAGCATCGTTAAGTTCACCGTTCTGAAAGTTTAATATTGTAAATTTGTTAAGCTGCTGCCAACCACAAACTTACCATGTATTGAAATAAACCCTTCAAAAAAATTGCGTGGCTTGTCCGCGGCTGTTCTTCGTAAATCTCGTCCACCAGTAATTTTGCCTCTTCTCGCTTGTAATTCATTATCAGACTCTCAGCGTTACTGTATTTGCTCTGGTTTTTGACTTCTGTCTCGAGGCGACCTATAACTTTGCTCAAGAAATATTCACGGATTTTCTTCAGAGTGGTCGTAATGCCAGGGTCGATCGCTGATCCCGACTGAATGAGTTCATTCATTTTGCAGAAGTTGTTGAGCTTGAATTCTTCATTGGCTGTAGGGGAGTTAAGTTTAAGAATCGAAAGAAAAATTTCAAATCGAAAGACCTCTTTATACCTTGAATTGCCAAATTTTCTATTCTCTCTGCTTTTTGTTTGTAATCCACTGCACGTATCATCGCTGTAGGGTTCAGCTCAATGGCCTTTTGGAAGGGTGAGATACAACCACGAAAGTCTCCGCTGTTGTATTTTGCAAGTCCGAGACCGTACAATGCAAAGGAATTATTTGGATCTCTGGCCAGTACTTGATTCAGCAGCTCGAAAGCGGTGCCGACGTTGATTCCAAGGATTGAGTAACAAGCCGCTTGTATAATTATGAATTCATTGCGAGAATCTTCATTTCTGTATTGTGGATGCGTTGGTGGCAAGTTGTTGAACTCCTCAATCAGCTGCAAGCACTGTTCGTATTGCTTGCTTTGATACAAAACGAGAATTCCGCGCGAATAAACAATAATTTTCGGAGAATCTGATGCAACGTCGTTTTTGTCGTTCTTGTCAGGGCTGACCGGGCTGAAGTCGAAGAAAGTGTGCTCTTCGTAATTTGTGAGGCGAGCCTTTGGTAATTTATTAGCCATCGTTTCAGTCGTTTTTATTCAAGAGTCAAGAGAGTACACCCAACCTCAAAACTCAACTTGAAAAGAATAGGCTAACACATTTTTTAACAGTTTCTATGTTTTCAAATTTCTCTCTCTCTATCCAAATCTTTCTCTCTCTACGAGACGAGAAAAACTTGAAATTTTTGCCTGATTTTGATCGTCGAAAGCATCGCGAAAACTCAGTAGTTATTGTTGGAAATGCTGCAGTGTTGTTGCCCAACCGCTCCGTCGTTGTGATTAGGCTGTGAGTAGTGCTAGTCAGGCGGCAAGACAAGAATCGAGAATTTTCAAAGGAAAGAAAATAATAAATGACAAGAGACTTTTTCGTCTCAAGACTTTGTGTGTGAAAAGTTTGTGGGAAGGCGATTTTTCTGGTGGAACGTGGGTCGTCAAAGGCTGCTCGTGATTCACAAACGTGGGAAAAGGTAAATTAGTGCCAGGAACCTCACATGATGTGATTTTATGATAAAAAATATCAAGTGTCTGGATCATTTTATCAGAGACGTCGACGAGCAGCCTGCTTAGGTTGCGATTTGTGCTCGTCACAGAGTAAAGAAGAGTTCAATGATTTCCGGGTTTTTCTCGCAAGTTTCAAGCTCTTTTCTCCTTGCGACTTCTTGGAGTGAGAAAGATTGAAGAAAAACCAACACAGAAGTTTTTGCGTTTGAAAACAAACGAACTGTTAATTTTTAATTGGTCTTTCGTTCTACAGGACTACTCCGGATCTCTTGGCAATCGCATGGCCAACTCACTCTCATCCAACTCGTTTCATAGTTTCCAATGTTCAACCAGCGCTGAATCTCAAAGACATGGATACAGTAGCAACAATAGTTACCGACAGCACCACCGAAACGACCCAGCCAAGGAAAAGGCTCCACATGGATCCGACAAGCACAGCCGGTTCCGATTGAGCTCGTTGAAGGGGAAATCGTGGAGCAGCTTTGCAGAAGCGGTCGGATGTGAACTAAGTAAGACAGCGGAATTAATGTGTGCATTTTATTTTAACCATTTTCACGCAGGTGAAGACGAGACCGATGCTGACACAGATGACGATCCGCTCATGGTGACATCGGGCAAGCGCCACCATAAACAAGGCTCCATCGTTCGTCTGAAAAAGCGGGATGTCGCTCTATACGGTCACTGCCCTCAGACAGATCCATTTACTGTCGTCACATGCCGACATTGCCGCATGGTATTAAAGCCTCAGAGCCTGAAAGCTCACATGGAACGACATCGCCATGAAAAGGAACGCAACCACGACCCTGAAGATGCTATTGTGAAAATTGAAAAGCTTTCCGGCTCTGTTGAAAGGGCCGTGAACTTCGATAAAACAACCATTGTCACTGAGAAGTTCGATAAAATTAGCGTCGTCGTTGACAAAGTGTCTCCTACGAGTGTTTCAAGCAACTTCGAGAAAGTTCCAAGTTTCAGCGCGAATGTCGAGAAGGTTGAAAAGCTCGAGTCAAAGCATAGGCATCGTCACTTTCAGAGGAAGTCGACACCATCAGAAAACTCCAACGATGCCGTTCACTTTGAAGCTCCGCAGCAGAACGCGCCAACTCAGTCAGCCACCGAGTCTTCAAGCGCCAGTAACAGCCCTCAACCAAAGCGCCGCAAGCGAAAGCACATCGAAGACGCAATCGAAACATTCCAGAGCAATGTTGGGCCTCCGGCCACGACATGCAGAATCATCGTCGAGCCTTCGGAAATAGTCATCAGAGATGCCAACTCGTCGCCACCGCCTCTCGCCCCGATAACCAACGAGCCGCATCCTTCAGTCTGGATCGTCACGCCGTCGCCGACAGTGCTGATCGATGGGTCGTTTGTGGTGAAGCCGCTTGAACAAGAAACAGAATCAGAAATCGACCTGAAAGACTTGAAGGTTCTGAAGCCACTCGTTAAGGAATCGTTGGCAGAAATGCCCACACTCCTTACACCGTCAAACTGGTACTCATCGCAGCCACGTCCACTTGCGATAAACACTTTCAACATGCGGAAGTTAAATGCGCAGCGCTACGTGATGGCGACTCAGCGAAAACTGATTGAACTGGGCAGAAACTTGGGAACCGAAGAGAAAGTTGTCGGTGGTAAAGTTCCACCTAAGACTTGGAGTTTTCTCGAACAGCGTAGCGTCTCCTTCATACCATTTCGGACCGTTACTCACTAAACATGAAAAGATTGTATTTGTGAAATTTGAAAGGAATTAGAAGAAACACTGGGAAGCTGGGAAGGAAGCTGGGTCAGTCGCTGATAGTTCAAGAGAATTTTACGTGATGCACTTGACGGATGTACCAGAATTTAGATTTGTCGTCTTCAGTTTCCATTTAAAGATTCCAAGTAAATCTGACTGTTGAATGTTACTTAAAAATCGTATGAAAGAGAAAATTTTGATGTGGATAAAAAAAGAAACCTCCGCTTAGAATAAACCATTTGATCGCTAATATCTTCATTTTTTCGCTCCCTTCTTAAATCACTTACTCGTGCATGTTTGTAATGTCTTGAAATGGAGTGTTTACAAAAGTTTTGAGAGTGAGCTAAGGACATTCAACTGAAAATTATCACTGTGTGTTCGCTGGAGGAAAAACTCAGACAACCTGCGACAAAGAAAGTAAAAAAAAGTTCGCCACGCAAAAGTTTTTGAAAAATTTGTCAGAAAATTTGTCTCTGGGTTGATCGTGTTGTGACTCTGGCTAGATGAGCGATGTTACAGACCCTTTAATTTACATGTAGAGGCTTTGAAATGACATGTTTGTCATAGCTCAATGAGAAAAAGATGAGCTGCCACGTGATGACGTCAACTCTCAAGCTTTTTGAAGGGTCGAGACATCATTTCCTGAAAAATTCCCGAATTATTAAAGGAACAGTAATAATTGTAACGTTATATTTCAAGAAAATAATCCATAAAGTCTGACGTAATTTAAATAATTGTACTTTAAATATTTCACTGGTAAAAGGAACAGATACAACTGTAAACAGCATTCAGAAAGATTTGTTTGGTCAGGATTTTTGGTGGAAACATATAGAGCAACTGAAAATTCAGGCAAACCGGCAGGTTTGACAAGAAAACTCATAATTTCCTAGATTTTCTTTAAAGCATGGTTAGACACGAGCTATGCCCTGACAATTTTGACTTGAAAGTCGATGAAAATATGTCTGTGAAAACTCGTTAAGAAGAAAAATAAAAGATTCGAAGTGACAAGGGAAAACTCAGTATTAAACAACAAATAAACAAACTGCATTTGAATTTACGCATTTTCCTTGCAGGATGAACTGAGAATGTGGGCCAATAACTTCACATAAGTACTTCAAGGTTGACGGCATCTGAAAAATAGTCAACAAATATCGTCGACCGACCGTCGTTAATGAAGCGAACGAATGTAATGAAGGCACTTCCACAATTCACGTAACAGGGAAATTTCTATTTTTTGGTTTTGAAATTTTTGCAAGGTTTATTGATGAACTTTGAAGGCCATTTACAAACTTCAAGATTTCTAAACTGACAAAATTTTCAGTTACGCATTGTCTGAAAATTTTTGTTTTTTTTTTTTGAGTCACTCAGCCGCATTTTTTATTAGTCTCATGCTCGTTTCTTGTCACATTTACGGATTTTCAGCGCTTTCTATTTTTATTCTTTCTTTTTTTCCTTCAATTGTTCACTTGGTTTTTTCATGTGTCTTTTATCTTGGCAGTTTTTCACTCCATTGTTCGTTAATCCTGTTGACTAAGGAAGTTGTCCAGGAATTTTCGGCATTTCCTAAAGTCGACCAGATACACTTTTCGACACTCCTTGCCTTCGACTATGTGCCGAGTTTCCTCTCCAACACCGAACTGCCAGGTAAGCTCTTTAACAGCTGCTTGGCCGTTTTCAAACTTCATTAGTTCTTCGAAGAATTTCTTCACCAGCTCGTCGTTGAGCTTGCGCCTTGACTCGAGGTAGTCCGCTTCGATTGAGTTGAAAATGCCTAAAGCGGTTGAGAAATTTTCACTAGTCATTTCTCTGCTGTTGCCTGTTGTCTTGATTCAGCTGCTGCCAAAACCAAACTGACCGAGAATATTTTACGAAAAAGTCTTCTTCCCATTTCACTTTTCACGCTGTGTGACTTTTCGCGAGAAAATCAATCTCATGAAAATGTTTTGAATTTCTTTTCGTGAAAATACTGATTTACACAAATTCTCGATTAGTTCTTGTCGACTTCACGTGAATTTTTGATGAAGTTTTCAATGATTAGTATAAGAGATTCTGGAAGCTGTACGCAAATCATTCATCGTGTGCTGATTGATTTTTAAAACTGCAATTTATTCAAAGTTTTACACAAGAAAAAGAAAGTAAAAATAGAGATGTCTTTATTTTCCGTTAAAATCTTTAAAGCTCACGCAATCGCCACTTCTCAACTTCAAGCATGGTGTAAACTTTCTAAGCTTTTATGATCGCAAAACAAAAAGCTTTGCAAAGCTGTTTTAAAAGCGCAAACTCAACACAAGTGAGAAATTTAGGGAAAAGTGTCTCGAAACTCGACGAGACTGCACATTCAAACTGGAAAAATGGTCAAACACAGTTTAGTTTTGTGCCACAAGTGCAAATTAACTTGAGTTTATTAACAGAAAACAGACCAAAGCTTAAATTTAGTGATCAAACAACATTCACAGCATTTGTTTTTAATATTTAGTGAGTGTTCATGGTTTAAATTTTAGTTTCTGATAAGAAATCAAGCAATTGCGTCACTCGGGGAATTTTTTCTCGTTTTCCCCGCTTGTTTGCCGCTTCCCCGATGCAATTAAAAGTTGAAACATGTAAAGTTAGTCAAATTTACACCCGCAGCCACTTTGGCTGAATTCTACTTGTTGGATTTTCGGCTGGAAACAATTGAACTTTTTCACGGAAAAATATTTTGGCCGACAAGAGTGAGACAACAATAGCGTTTGACGTCATCAAATGGGAAACAAGAAAATCGATTCTATTCAAACTTGTGTTCATTTTCTCTCGAAAGCTTTTTGAGAACTGTAAAGTAACTAATTTAAAACGCTTTATTCTTTTCAACTGTCACTTGTTGTCTCATTGTGGCAATCAAAGTTTTTAAATAAACTAAGCGCATGGCTGGGGATCTTCAAAACTAAAAAGAAGGAGAACTGAAAAGTTCTGTTTTGTCGTACACACCTTCAATTCACAGTTCACAAATTATTTTGCGTTCCGAAATTCGTTACGCATCCCACTCAAACATCCAGAGTGTGATAAGCAACACTCCCGGATGATTCCGAGTGAAGTTGATTTAAGGTGTGTAACACACAGGACTCTCGACTTTCATGTTTTGCGTAGAACGACGTCAGAGGGATGAGATGAGAAAGATAAAGATCCCGAAAGAGGAAAAGTTACACTTACACAATCACAAGCGTAGTCCACAGAACGAAGAAACACATAAGAAAAGAATCTTCTAAATTCCGAAAATTGTGCGGAGGTGGCTCGTCTAAGAGAAAGAAAAAGGAAATCCGAATGAAGAAGGAACGGAGAATATCTTAACATTCTCACTCGCGTTTCATAGGTTGCAGGAAGTATATCTAAGGGTTGGGCGTAGAGAATCGAGTTTTCAAAATTTCCCAGTTCATAAAAAAATATTTCTCCGTCATCCTCGCATTGTGTGACGCAAGTGCTTGATTGTCATTCAGCTATTATTAAAGAAAAGTGTTGAAAAACCCATGAAATTACATGAATTATACGTTTCAGCTCTTAGCCGTCATTGATTTCGATTAAATTCTGTTGAAAACATGATAGAAGTTACAGAAAGTGAACAGTTATGTCTGAAACAACGATTTAAAGTGTGTCAAAAATATAAAACTTGTTAACTAAGGATAATGTGTACATCTGTATTACCGCTGACAATTCCCAAGACTTTATTTAGACATCAGACTCATCAAAAACAGTGTTCAAGTTAAAAACATGAATCAAAGCCACCTGAAGACGACTTGAGAACAGTTAAAAGAGACTTACTGGTGAAAAGCGATGCAGAAATCTCATCAAAAATTTAAAATGTCTGAGTGAAAAACAAGAGAAAAACTGCAAAAGAAGAAGAACAACCGTTGGACAAAGGAAAAAAGTTATGTTGGAAAATATTGTGCAACAAAACACTCACACATGAAGCGATTCGATAAAAATCTTCTTTATTATTCAGGTAACGTTATCACGATTGAATGTAGGTAACTAGTCACCCACGCACCTTTTTCTATGCGGAAATTTTACACCAACGATCTTTTTAGTGGTTCCGTGAAAAGCACAGGCTTGTGGGTGGGCAAACGTGAAAGTTTATCAATGCATACATTCGCGGAATTCATAAAGTTGATCGTTCCAAAGCGTTGCGCTGTTAAATTAAAAGTCAACCATTAATGAACTAATTGATTGTTTTTTATTTATTGCGCCGTTAAGTTGTTTACATATGTAGCAAGTAATTGAAATTTAAATGAATGCCGCCAATGTTTTACGAAACTACGCAGAGGGATTTCCGAAATTTATGAATCTCAATCTGTACAGGTATTACCCTGAAAGGATTTTCCAGCTGTAGACTAGTTTTTTCCCATGAAGCAACAGCAAGTTTTCTACAAGCATTCCCCCATTGACTAGTCGTTTCTTTTAATTGTTATTGTTTTTATAACTGGAAATGATCTAGCCAGAAGTAGTCGAAAGAAATTAGAACACAACACGACACCGAGCAGAGACGTCGAAAGTAAAAGGTGGTTTAAAAATCAATTATCACATTTGAACGCAGGGAACCCAAGATTAAGGAAAAGAAGCGCTACGCTTCAAGGACTTTGAACGTTTTTTGTTAAGTCCGGGATGATTTTTTAATCCCAAAATCGTGTTTATTTGTGTGTCACGAGATTTCTTTAAACAATCTTCCGCAAACGAATGTCCTTAAAGTGAAATTTATTGGTGTGAGATTTCTCGCTTTAGCAAAATATTCTTAAATGTCAACGAATTTTCCAAGAACACTGCTAGAAAACGGGAAAATTTGAACAAGTAGTCAATCAAGAATCAAACAGTGCGTGGAACGGTGAAAAGTTACTTAAAATTTTATAAAAAGAAATTAGCGCTGACATTTAACAAAACTTTTCGC
Organism: Belgica antarctica; assembly: GCA_000775305.1. Taxonomy (NCBI): domain Eukaryota; kingdom Metazoa; phylum Arthropoda; class Insecta; order Diptera; family Chironomidae; genus Belgica; species Belgica antarctica. The sequence continues at coordinate 30,340 of JPYR01000022.1, forward strand.
AATCGATCAAAAAAATTTAAAACCGCTGGAAATCTCCGTCCTACACTCTCCTAGAAAAGGTACCTTCGCGTGGGTGTTTAATTTGAAGACGTCATATTACATGACGTCACCTGTTTCACTAGCTTTCACTAACCTTTTTGCATGTTTCGTTTTCCTTTCAGCAGCAGTTCATACAGGAAACTAAAAGTTTAATCACAAATCTCATCAGAACTTACAGTCAGCCATCACATCTCTTGTAAAGTCAACGCTTATCTTCTGGAATTTTTCAAAGTGTTAGAAAGGCAAAGGCAATGTTGCATGAATTACTGAAACTTGTGATTTACTTGAGCATCCTAAGAACCACCACAAGTTCTGGCTATTTAACGGAAGAGTCTGTTGTAAATTTCCGACGTGGATCGATTCCCGGCGAGCCATCGTCGAGAATATCAAACGATGGTGAGGGCGGCTATGAGTGGGCAGAATTGAGTAACGCTGAGCCTGCACAAGCTCAGTTGCCATCCGATTACTTCATGCCGAAGCTGAATGCCAATAACATGCTTTATACTCAATTGAACAATGACAACAGCAGAATTCCAAAGCGAAACAGCAACAGCAGAAAGCTTAATCAGCGAGTGAGAGGCAAAAAAGACAACAACAATAAGTTAATTAATAGTAAAAATAATAAACTCGCGAACCTGATTAAGAATTATGATAATCTAAGTAAGAAAAACAACGTAGCAAGTAGTTATAACAACGAGAGCAATGCTGTCAGAAATGTCACAGCCAGTGTACAGACGTCGGAGGATGAGAAGAAAATAAATCTCACGAGTAATACTGAAGAAGTGCTCGACGCCTCGGCCCGTCACCCTTTTCCGTTCACAAACGAGTATCCAATCAATCAAATATCATCAAGCACGCAACAAGACCGAGAACTACAGCAGCTTTTCGGCATCGAAGGCGCAAAGAAATATCAAAACTATCAACTACAGCAACAGCAACTGGTGAACGAGAACGAACAGTTCCCCCCAGCACCGGAAGACGAAGGTATCGAGCTAAAAGAACCTGCTACAAAACGAAGTGGTGCAATGAATGGAGAAGAGATGCAAGACGTCTCCGGGGCAATGGTGAATCAAATCATGCCACGGGCAACCAGAAGGCAGCGCGAGTACGACGTGCCGCTGATTCGTGAGTAACTTTCTGTTATTTAAAGTTTTGACGTGACTTAAGAAAGGAGTGGTGTAGTTTAGGAAAGCACTCCGGCGATATCGTGAAGTTCCAAAGCTGAATGAAGTACCGAATTATTGTTGACTGAAACTTCAAGAGAGTGAAAGAAAAAAATCTTCCCAAAGCGTAGAGAGCTTCATTCAAAAAGCACAAACACCAGTGAAAAGGCTTTTCTTAGACTTTTTTGATTCCGCTTTCTTCCCTCCACCTCCCCTCTCGAGCGGGTAATAATATTATTTCTCTGCTTTTCTTTGTCTGGGCCATTCGGCGCCAACCTATATCTTCCACAATGACTCTTTGGTATTTTTTCCTTCCTTCTTCTCTCTCTCACTCTTGCCATCAACCCACAGCAAAAGTTGAAATCGCTAACCACCCCCGCAAAAAAATTCTTTATTTTCAAGTTGTGCTTTCTTAACTTCGTCATACCCACTCAAAAATAAAACTGCACACATACAAGACCACACAATTTACGTGTCAATACTGATAGCATTCGCAGAAGCTTTTCATAGTCTCGAAGCAGGAAAAACTCATAAATTGATATCGTCATCGAAAATCATTAATAATGTTCTTCTATTCAATAGAATGTCCACCCGCCACCGATGGTATGGAGCGATTTGCATGTCCAACGCCAGATCGCCAGGGGCGCTATCGTTGCATTGACGACCATGTTCTCTGCGATGGGTTTATTGATTGCCCCGAAGGTGCCGATGAAGACCGACAAGCGTGCATGTTTTACAAAACTGTAAGTAAATCTCTCCTTCGTCCCTCCTTACGCTCTTATTTATGTTGTTCACTGACTGACTCTGGGAAAATGAGAAGACGCTCGATTCTAAAGTTCTCGAAGGACGACATGAGACTGTGTGGCGAGAACTAAAAATAGAATGGAAAACGCCATTTCTTGTGCGAGTGCTTCTTTTTCATTTTATTTTTGATTCCAAACGTTTGTTGCCAGTCGCCCATTATAACATCCGCCCTTCTCAAACCGTCCATAGATCGATGTAACTATTCAGAGAAGACGTCATGGATATTGACGTCTTCTTTGTACTTTTTCTGCGACTTTCGTCGTCTGGATGGCAAATTTTTCACGATTGACCAAATGATGCACTTGGTTTTATTTTTATGTAACCACAATGGATGCGTCATGTCTCCTGAATTAGGGTCGTTAAAAACAGCAACGTTAAAGCGACTTTTTATAACTCTCAATGAAGGCATAAAATTAAATCCTAATTGGATTTTATCAACGATTTTCACGGACAATCTTTCGTTGCGCCTTGGGACTCATCTCCAGATTAAATCATCATAATATAACACAATTCTGTTTTCTCTTTCTAATCTTAGACAAAAGCTCATCTAGACGTTCTTGCCGATGCCCTTCTGAGATGGGCCAGGGGCCGTTAAAAATAACCATTACCGTTTAGCTAAGGTCACCTGCTTTGAACTGCTAGGAAACAACTCATTTAACTCTTAATTCTAACACAACATGATGAAGAAAAACCTACACACACTCAAAACCAGTAAGAGAAATTAACAATTTAACTGGAATTCAAATGTGGCAGAAGAACTGAAAGTGTAAAAAAGTCTATTGAAGAAGTTGGGGATAAGGTTGAGACATTTAATGATAGCAATGAAATTACCATTTCACATGTCAATTGTCTCAGACAAGTTTTTTTAACGAAATATGTTAGTTCTCTTAGTTATACAACTATTATTTGTCATTTATTGTTTAAACTGAAGTTCGGCAGTTACCGTAGCACTTGTATCCAAGTCAAGAATGCTTGGAAGTTTCTTTCGCAAAAAAGAAACATGAAATTCACTTCCGAGTATTCGGACTTGCGTGCAATCCTAGTTTAACAAAGGTAAAAGTTCAACAAGTACTGCTGAAGTCACAAAATGCGGATCTAATAATTGAATAAATGATGTTGAGAACATTAAGTGGTCTTTCTAAGGAGAAAACAGTGTAAAGCCCCCATTTTGTGGCATAATCCAAATTCTTGACAGCTTCATCTGCGTTTTAAAATGCTAATCAAATGAAAATGTTACTTCATCCTGCTGTTTCACGAGGATTATTATGAGATGATGTTTACGTTCAAATGCCTTACAAGAATCTCTGTCTCAGTCATCGGATGCAAATGACTTTTTCAGCATGAAGCCGTCGATTAATTTAACAAGGCGCTTGACACATGAACTTTTGCCAATTCAACTCTTTCTGAGTGGTGAATTCTTTGATTATTGATTTTAAAATGAAAAACTAGACATTTAATGAGGGAGAAAACCATTTTAAGACATACGTCAATAATTGGGCAGCTAAATATTCCTTCGAAATAAAATTCAATCGATTTGCAACCCGTAGTATTTACTTAAGGGAAAATTTAAATAAGAAAACTAACGATAGGCACTTGCATTGAAGACCAAAATGCGCTGTTCAAAAGTCTTTGGTACTGGAGTTTATAACGTACTGGCAAAAAGTAAGCGCATTTTGTCTGTTTTATGCTCGACTTTTTTATTCGTATGTTCTTACGTGTCTTTTTCTGGGATAGTCGAATTTTGTTGAGTTTAAGAAATGATTGAAATGAAAGTTCTGAATTTACATCGAGAAAGGTTTCATTAACAAAACAAACACAACGTCAAATTTTAAGGAAGTGGTCATAAAAAATTGAAAAACTTTCTCGGACGGCCTTCACAACTGTCATTTCGCTTTGAGTTATTGAATTGAAACAAGTTATTATTAAAATTTCTAGATAGACATGTACATTATAAGATTTAAAGAAGAATCAGATTAATTATAAAAACTCCAAACAACATGACAGCGTGCAGTTAAGAGGCACATTGCAATTTAAATTAGGAGTAAATTGCTTTGAATGTTACGACGAGTGAAAATAAAACACTAAAGATAGAAACAACTTGTTACGTTCCTTTTGTTCCAGTGATCAGAAACACAAATTTCATTTATGTTTCTAACAACTTTTCAAAAACTTACTTAGAGACGAAAATAGAGATAGCAAAAGAAATCCTAGCTTCTGTCTCTAAGTATGCTTGGGGAATACAGACGAAAAGAAAAAGCTGAAAACTTATGATTACTAGTTAGACGAAAAAGAATTCTCAACCAGAAGATAACCAATTTGCATCGACATTTGCTTTTAAACTTATTTTCGAGTGATTTTCTTTCAACACGGGTTAAATTTTTCTAAGCAAACAATGAAGCAAAATATTTTTTGTGGACATACAAGAACCTTAATATATCAATTGCCACCGCGCAATCTGATCGAAAGCAATGCCTATATACATATTTTTAGTTATTAAATTAAAATGCCAAAGAAAAATATCATTGAATGAAGGATCTGAGATTTTCATTTGAACTTTTTATTTACATTGAATAAACTAAGAAAAGTACTTCAAAGCATCTGAAAAGCGTAAATGTTTTGTTCTTCAAAAGTTTTTGAAACAAGTCTGGTTAAGGAAAATGATGACAACCGTTAGTTAATAATTAAAATATTGATAGGGAGAGAAACACCTATTAAGATTCATTCTAGTGAATTAACTAAAACACTTTGTGAATTAAAGGTTCACGAAGACAACTTCATTGAAAATATGTGGAAAACTATTCTCATGGAAAAGGCAGCTAAATACATGTTTATGATAAGATAAGAAATATTTATATATAAAAATGAACTATTCAAGATATATTCAGAAGAAAGCGTACGCGCGGAAAAGACTCATTTTCCCGCAATTTTTTGCAAACACTGACTCCAAGCTCTAGACAAATTTTATATTCTTAAAATGTGAAAACCTTCCACGTAACGTCCGACGATGAGTTGATTCTTTCGAATTTTAGATGAGGTGTGTTGGAAAACATCCTGCTAGAGTTCCAGAAACGCGACCGATTTAAAAAGACTTAATGTGGTCAAAGAACATGGCGCAAGCTTTCGGGAATTTTAAAACCAAAGCTGCTAAAGATCACAGCTGGGTTGGGATTGATAAACACTAAGCTAAAATTTTAAAATAAATGCAAGTTCGCGAAACTTTTTGTTCGTAGAAAGAAGCAAATAACTTAGTACTTTCCTTATACAAATGAATAGCTTCATGAATTCATTATATTTTGTAAAACAAGTATCGTGTTTTATCGGTCAAGGACTCTTAGAAGCTGCTTAAAATTCTGATGAACTAGCTTGATCGACACTCATCGAGAATTTCAAAGAATTTCTTTTCTCAACCTTCCTATTTACTTCCATTCTGTACATAAAAAATTCCGTTCATTCCTTGTTTTAAACTTTAATCTTTTTCGTTTTTTGTTGAACAAATCAAACAGAGCTACGGAGGATTTTTCTCAAAAACAGAATCAAGTAAAATAACTCAATTTGAAACTCATACAAAATGAACTGCAAAGCTAAGCCTCAGATCTCTAGGCGACCTTTCGAGGATTTTGTAAGTAATTCACCTCGACTGAAAGCACAAAATCAAACAAGAAAGAGTAAAAAATCGAGTAAAAAGCCCCTTTTACTGTTAAAAATTAAAATTGTGCAAAAGTTGACATTCAGTCGAGTGAAAAGACTAACATGGCCCTTCTGGTTCTTGTAATGGAAATAGGAGAGTTTTCGGAGAATCAATTAAAACAAGTTTATGTCATGACATGAATCTAAACTAAGCCTTTAAAGGTCCAATTAAAAATCGTTTAGCAAAGACATCACATAATGATGTTTTCTCCGAAAAATAAGAGTCACTCGGACACGAAAATGGGATTTGTTTATGAAAGTAATTTCTCGGAAGGTCATCAAGAGAAAATTGGATGTAAATCAGAAAGGCATCACTTGGTATTTTATTCCATGGTTTCCATGGTTTTATTCCACAACACTCTCTCGTGATGGAAATTTTTGATTGTTATTGTTTCCTCAGCTCGTGGAGCGTCCATTTGAAACCAATTGCAAAAATTAGATCTCTGAGCGAAGATAAGAAAAGAAAAACAAAATTTTGCCTTTTATGTGTGATGAATATATTGAAAAAATGATATTTTAGCCGGATATCTACTCTAAAAGAAAAATAATTTCAAGAAAATGTAAGTCATGAACATTTTTATCAGATTCTCTATTCTTAAATCCATCTTTTATGTTGAGATTCAAAAATATTGGAAGTCATTTGGTTTCAAAGCCACGTTTAACTTTAGAACTGGACAAAATGGATTCAGATCTTCATTATGACAAGTAAAACTACCTAAAACTGTTGAGACGTAAGCTTACGCTCAAAGGCAGTTACAAAATGAAGACAATTAGTTGTAAGTTTTAATTCAAATAAAGAAAAAGAAACACAACAGTTAATGAAATCGTATATATTTGTATAAATATTTATGTGTAAAATAAATGCCTCTCAAAACCCTACAACTGATTTAAAAAATAAATGCCTCAATGAGTATGAAACAAACATTGTTTTCGTGTTTTTTCTTCTTTTACAGGTATTTTGCTGCATTTAAACCTTTGAGACACAATTAAATGTTCTTTTGTTGCAGTTTGTTCAAGCAGTTTTTAAACGAAATCAAATTTTGATAAAAAAGTTTACAATTTTTGTATTTTATATAACTTTGCGTTAAATTTATCTGCCCGAGAATTGGTGTTCATTCCAATGCAATTGATTAATTTATTTTTTAAGCATGCAGATACAAGAGTTTAATGATATATATATATCGATAGTCAATTTCACAGTTTTGGTTCAAAAGTCATTTGAACCGTTTCCACAAAGGCAAAGACTCAGAAAAGTCTAACAAACTTCCAGCAGTTCAATCATATATCAATTTTCTATCATAAACAATAATTCACCCGAGGTACATCGTCCAAGTGCTTTACTTTCTAACGAGTCTGTAAGTTTTGAACACTGCGTTGCCTACCCTTTACTTGAATCGCACCACTACAAACAGCCAGCAAGTTTTTCAGAGCTGAAATTTTACGTTTCAGAGTAGTTGCAACAGTGAGCTAGAAGACTTTTCAAACGCTGAGCTGGCCTACCTTAAGACTGCGTGAAGACGTAGGATTTAAATACAAGAAATCAGGAGTTGCAGCCCACACAACAGGAAAATGTTCCTGTAGAAAAATAAGCTCAGGCGAAGTGAAGAATTGGTTCAAGTGATAGAAAAAGTAAGCATAGCCCGCAGTGTGATGAGTGGTTAACATGGAAATCTTGACATTTTAAAACCGTCTGACCTTTAAAGTAGATCTTTGTCTGTATTTGACTCCTCTGCTCCACGGCAGAGTGCAGTGATAAATTTCGTGTTCAGAAAAGTCAGCTGCAGGCAATTCAACCTGTCATCATACGAAGAAAGAAAAGAAAAGTTCAAGAAACTTTTTATCTTTACTAACTGTAAAAAATCTTGCTTAGCTTTACTTTTCTCTCTTCTGTGTGAGTGTGATTTAGTAACTGTAACAAAACAGTAGCAGAAGCAATCAATAGAACGTTCAATTCTCAGGAATTTCCTAAGATGGATTTAATGGACATGTCTCAGAAGACTGACATGGTGGGCAACAATATTGAGTTTTGTCTCGTGTGCGGCGACCGCGCATCGGGAAGACATTACGGTGAGTAGAGATGTGAACTTGCATGACACATTTAGTGAACTAAATTCCGTTCATTATTCGACAGGTGCAATAAGCTGCGAAGGATGCAAAGGGTTCTTCAAAAGAAGCATTAGGAAGCAGCTCGGATATCAATGCAGAGGTACAATGAACTGCGAGGTGACGAAGCATCACCGAAACCGCTGTCAATATTGTCGCCTTGCCAAGTGCCTGGCTTCTGGAATGAGATCCGATTGTAAGTTAAAAACTGGTGAGGGGGAGAAAGGGGATAAAAACATTCTCTACTCGTGGGAGTTCATTGAATAATCATTCATCTTTTAGCGGTTCAACACGAACGAAAGCCCATCGTAGACCGGAAAGAAGCACAAAAAAGCTCAACTTCAGAGAACGACCAAGAGATTATGTCGCAGAGCAAGTCTCGCATGAAGAAAGAAGTGAATAACGATTCGGTGAATTACTTAAGTTTCTTCCAATTGAATCCACTGCTGATGCACGCCGCAACCGGTGTCAACCCACCGCAGTCTTTCCAATCGTCGGCGAAAACCACCGATTCAGTTGGCGTCAAAATGGAAGATTCTTTCGCAGATGAATTAGCCGACGAGAGATTCAACATGAACAGTGACACTTCAGCGCTTTTCGACACCGTTCTTGAGCAAAAGCAGCTTAGCGACACTTTTGAGATGATTAGTCTCATTGAATCGTGTCTAGTACAAGGCGGATTTGAACCTTCAAGCAACGGAACTTTTGACGACGACTTGTCGCAATCGATTTTCAACAATTTGACTGATGACGCGATGACGCAATTCAAAATTCAGATCCCGCATTTTTCGCTTCCAAAAATACACTTCGTGTGCGAAATGGGAAGCAGAGTACTGTTCAAGACGTTTGACTGGCTTAAGGACATTCAAATCCTGAAAAACTTTGAAACAGAAGTGCAGGTGGAAATGCTGCAACAAAACTGGGCGGAACTAGTAGTTTTAGGACTAGCTCAGGTCATCAGCACTTCGCCACAGGCATCACAAATGAAACAAATGATCGTGTCTTCCTTGGTCAATTACGTCAAATCGTTGATTATTTGCTCTGCGAACGAAGTCAGCCAGGTGAAGTCTGGTGGCAAAGGAGAGGCGGTCAAACCAACAAGTGGACACAAGCTGAAAAAAATGCTAATGAACATATTGACAATCAATAAATTCATCGATATGATTATGCAGCTGGACCTGGACGTCATAGAATTTGCACACTTACGCATCCTCTGCCTTTTCAATCCAAACAAATTTGTGTACTCGTCGGATCCAAAGCTCAAAAGCTTCCATCAAAGAGTCGCCACAAATCTCCAGCAATATCTGCAGCACCACGACAAATCACAAGAAAGTATCCATCAGCGAGTGATTTCAATTTATCAAGCGCTTTCGGTGCTTCCATCGTTCGACAGCAACATTATTGAAAAGTTGTTTTTCAACATCCTCGTCGACTGTATTCGAGTAGAAAATATTATACCGTATATCATTAAGCTCAACGCTGAATCGGGAGACCTCAGAGTTAAGCAGGAAAAGGAGCTGGACATCAACGACGAGAACAACTCTCACTCGATGAACAGCGACGACCAGCAGCGGTATTACAGCAACAATTACAGTGGAGACGAAAAATTCGCCAATTAGAAGACTTTTCGACACGTATTAGTTACTAGACCTTTAAGAACAATCATTTTAATGAGAAAAAGTAATCTTGTGTTCTGTATTAGTATTAACATTATAATTTCAACTTAGTATTCAACATTTATTTCGTTACAACCATGAAATTTTAACTTCAATCAAATTGTAGGAGAAAAAAAAATCTAACAAGAAAAATAAACTTTCGGTTCCAGTATTAGCACTGAAAAGATTTTTTTACTGTGAATTCTATAAACCTGAGCTTTAACTTGAACTTTCATTTTATTTCTACTCAATTTGTTCTTTCAAGAACGAATGGTCACGTTTCCGACTCACTAAATCGTGTCAGGAATTGACTGCGGTCCTCTAGCCAAAACACTTTTGATCGTCTTGAACAAGTTAGGTAGTGACTCAAGACTGGAGTCCACGCATTTGACGGCGCATCTGTAAAAATTTTAATTATTATTTTAATTGTTCTTCTTCTTGACTTATTATTTATCAGATTATTTAACCTTTCAAACTCCGAAGTGTATTTTGCGACCTCAGTTTCATTTGGATTTGCTGGCATTCTGTCCCTAAAAATTGAAGTCAATGTTGAGAAATCAATTTTATTTGCAAGCGTAAAGACTCACTTAATTGAATCGTTACAGTCCATCACACAGCGTTGAAGTCTACCTTGCACTCGTTCTAACTCACTCTGAACGTATCTAAAAAATGCGGATGATAAATTATTCAATTAAGAATAAATCGATTTTGCATCTCAGTTAATGCGGCACACGCAGGTCAAATAGAAGATAAGAAAGTTCAGGAGTCAACACACCTCTGAGCTTTGGTGACGGGGGACGAACACGTTTCTACACACCGCTGGACAGATTCCATTGACGAGTCCTTATCGGTGCAGCATCTCGAAGCACATAGATGCATATCAGCCTAAAATAAATGTTTCACGCGGTGATAAATTTTTTATCAGTCAATGTTTCCGCCGTACCTGCATCTTTCTCAAATATCCTTTGTCCAAGTTATCCACCAAAGTGGTCATCTCTTGCTCCACTCGTTGTCTTTGTGCGTTAATCATCTTGCAATTTCTTGGCAGCACTTTGGCAATTTTCTAAATTTTAATTAAATTCGACGATTTTTTTGTAGGGCGGGCGTTTGGAAAATTGTTAAAAATGAGAAAATGTTAGTGACATCGAGTTTGAAGCACGAAGAGTGTCATGCCGCTTTTGGGTATCAGCATGGAAATCGATTAAAATCAGAAGAAACTGAAATTTTCGTACAAACTTACTTAAAATTTTCACGAGACCGCAATAGTGAAACAGCGACACCTTGTGAGTTGTTGTGTGCAGTGTTGCCACTTTGCGCCTTTGCAAGGTTTTCTGAGATGTTTTTTTTCAATTTCCCAGGAAATCTCTTTCAATGAAACAAAAATATTGGTGGTGGCAGCACTGTTCGCGCAAATGTTTATCTTTCTTCACACTGTCTTTATTTAAATAAGCCGAAAAGACTATCAGAAGTTGAAGTTAGTTAAATTTGTCCAGACAGTTTGACATACCTACCGCGAGTGAAAGATCAGCCGATATCAACCGCATCAACTCTTGTTTCAAAATCGTGGGCATTTGTTGACAGTTTTCCTGAAATAGAAGAAAAGTGACAAAACGCTAACCACCTCAATTTAATGTGACGTTCATTGTTAATGGAGGCTCGGTCTAGTGAAGTATCATCGAAGCATTTTTTTTATCTAGCGACGTGGTTACGTCTGTGAATATCTCAAAAGGTGCAAAAACAAAAAACTAGAGGAAGAAGAAGACGATCGGAGCTAAAAATAGTTGTCGGAAAACACTAGCACAACACGAGGAGTTTCTCAAGGTACACCTCACGATTAGAGCAAGCTTTCAACGATGCAAATAGTAAAACTGATCGTCAGTTATCGATTCCTAATTGAACGGTGTGGATCCGAGTGAACAGTCGTTGAGTGAATAAATTTAGAAATAAATTGTGTAACAATGAGTAAGCAGCAGCCGTTGACCAAAGGGCACCTGATTCTTCAGGAAAAGCCGTTCGCATACATTGTCAAGTCAAAGTTCATCAGAGAGCGATGCGATTCTTGTTTGGGCAGTGGAAAGCTGATGAAGTGTGGCGGCTGCCAGTTCAGTCACTATTGCGGCGTGTTGTGCCAACGAGACGCGTGGGCTGAGCATAAGTAGTACTTACACCGTGAAAAGATGAATTGAAGTGCAATGCTCCGTTCTGATTGTAGATATGAGTGTCTCTGTATGAAAAAGATCGCGCCAAGGGTGCTTCCTGATGCAGCCAGAATGATGGGTAAGCGCGTGTGGTTGTGTTTGATTGTGTAATAATTTCTCCTTGCAGCGAAACTCATATGGAAGATCATGGACGGTGGATATCTCCAGAAGTTTTACTACTCACGTAACGGATTCAGAAAGTTTAACGATTTAATGCCACATCTGGAAGACATTAAATGTGATGAACGCAAGATCGAACACTTGCAGTCACTGCACGCGATTCTCAAAGAATACCTTGCACCAGAACATTTCCCCAATGACACCGAGTTCTTGGGAATCTACGGCCGCCTTTGCATCAACAGCTTCAACATCCTTGATGACGATTTGAACTCGGTCGGAACTGGAATTTATCTCGCCGCCTCGATCATTGATCACTCCTGCAAGCCCAATGCAGTTGCCATCTTTGACGGCCCACAATTGTCGATTCGCCTTATCGAAGACATCCCGGAACTAAATTGGGACAAAATTCGAATCTCGTACATCGATCAAATCGATTTGCCGGAAGTTCGCCAGGCTGAGCTAAAGAAAGCGTATTACTTCGACTGCGACTGTGAGAGATGTATCGACGAATCGATCAGGCCCAAGATGACTGCGATGGCATGCCCGAGTGAGAAATATTGCGACGGTTATGGTGAGTTACAAGAAATTATGATTTCAATCCGCAACCCTTAAACATAAATTCACGCATATAGTGGCGGTCACCGATGAAAGGTGCAAGGAGTGTGATTTTCCCATCACAGATGAGCACCGACAGACATACGAAGACGTTCTGGACATGACCAAGCAGTGTATCCAAGATATGCAAAATAAATTCACCAGATGTAAGCAGAAACATAAATTTTTAATGGAACTGTTATTGATTTGAACTGACATCACAAACCAGATATTGACGTATGCAGGAATCTCGATAAGCGACAGACCAAAGTTTTGCACGAAAAGAACATCTGGCGAATCAAGTCATTGGATTTGGCATTTGACGGCGCAATTGACTTTGGGAGTTGGGATGAGGCCGTGGTGTGGGGCCAAAAATTCATCCAAGGATTGAAGTAAGAAGGAAGTCGACTCAAAATTTGAAGCAACTGTCATTGTGATATTTTCAGATTCTACACATCCGAATTCAATCCGCTGATCGGAATCGCCGAACTCAAGTTAGGAAAGATCTTGCCACACCTCAATGAATTCCAGCAATCGCTGAGACATCTCCGTGAGGCTGGAGAAGTTTTGAAAGTAACACATGGCAACCAGTCACGACACATGCGGGACTTTGTTCGGCCATTGACCGTGGAAACTCAACATTTACTCGATGAGAGTCAGCGAGTCACCATGCCTGCGTTTGACGACGACGAGGAAGAGGCTTAAACATAGTCTCGTCTTAATTTAATTATTTTTCATCGATTGTAAGCCGGTAGAACATCGATCAAATTGGCAGAGTTCACACGCCATAAACGGCTTCGTCGTTGTTTTGGAATTTATGAATAGTTGCACAAAAGCAAATTGTTGATTAAAGTTACGTGTGATAAATTTATTCTGAGAACGAATAAGTAGTGAAGCTACGTGAAATAAAAAGACTTGAGTTTCTAAAGACGAAAAGAGTTCTTGTTCGCGCTTTCGAAAATCATAACCGACAATCGGCATTAGAAACGAAGCATAAAACACCGCAGCAGCATAAAACCCTAGTATTCGAACATTTTCTTCGCACTCGCCTCAAACTCGCTTCGAACACATCAGTTGAATCTCGACAGCCGCTCCGGTCAAACGTGAATAAACTTTTCTCGCTAACATTAAAAGGTGGTTAAAAAAATTAATTTAAAAATTCTGACTTATTTCTGTCGACTCGTTTCAACCGCCAAATAACAAAAAGCTACTGTGATTTGCACTATTTCACCGATTGAAGAAGTGAAAGCCAAAAATTTTTTTCAAAGGGCGTTTTTCTTGCGAGTGAACATTTTTTTTGCACCAAACATAAAAAGGACGCTTACATTTTTTTCGAAAATTCTCAATGAAAAGTTCGCTAAATGGAGACCAATCGCCGACAGTGGCTCGAATCGCTGAAAAGTGTTTACCAAAACTGCCTTTCTACCGACTGAGGCTACGTAAAAATAAGCATAAAAGAGTTGAATTTTTTTTCATTTAAAGAAATAATTGGGTGTTTGCGTTAGTATGAGTGCTTGTGTTGAAAGAAAAATGCAGAAAAAAATAAAATATATGCTGCAATATATGCTTGAGAGAACATATCAGTAGTTTAGCCGACCCAACGAAAGCTTATCGCCGTTCACTTTTGAGCTCTGAACGCGGCATTGAAGGGTCTAGACCAAGTCAATGACTCAAAGTGTCCCATTTCAGTCAACGTTTTCCTTAAATCACCCATTTTTCTTTCGTTCGCCAAGCGAACAGATTTTATGATTGTGTGCTGCATGAAATTGTAGTTGTGAATCCTTCTCTTTCGGGAGATTTCATCATATCGCTTCTTCAGTTCACTTGAACTCTTTTACAAATGATAATTTCGCTGCTTAAGAGAAGCTTCATGTAGGCGGGAAGCGAACAACGACATTGAACAGTTACCGGGAAACTCCTTCGCCTTTCTCTCTGTTTAACTGTTTTGCATTATAATTAACATAAATTTCTGTAATAACTTCAATTTTTTTAACTCTAGGATTCTCAGGTGAACTCCACCCTCAAAAGCTCAAATAGTGAATTGATTAAACAGCACTAACAATGGCAGCAGAAGTTGAAAATCCACCAGTCACTTCCGAAGAGAAACAAGAAGAGACTACAGCACCCACTGTCGAAGTTCCAGCCACTGAAGATGCTAAGGACGCACCAGCCGCCACTGAAGAAGCAAAGGAAGCACCAGTCGTGGCCAAGGAAGCTCCGCCTAAGAAGCTCAACGTCTTTAAGCAGAACTTTGAGAAGGACGTCGTCTACTTGTATCAGTTTGCCCGTACAACGTCACTGCCATCTCTGTCACCCTATGTGCTCAAAGTTGAGACCTGGTTGCGTTTGACCGGATTGAAATACGAGGTAAGCTGTCACATTCTTTCGCCAAATCATTTTAAAAATTTCTCAAGAATTTTCGTAACCCTGAATATTCCAATCGACTTAATTGGGATTAATTGGATTTGATCAAATGACCCGCAGCCGCTATAATGCCTTCTGGATCGTTGATTCTTGTGTTCTTGTTTGAATTTAATTTAAACCAGAAAAATCAAGAAGCAGTAGTGTCGCTCGCCTAATAACGCTCAACTCTTCATCGAGACTTATCCACTCGGCTGTCATTAATTTCCACTTAACATTCGGTGACCCAATCTTCATGATAGAATGTCAAATGCATTCCGTTTCAATTACGAAACATTGTGTCGCATTTTTTTGATAGCTTGAAGTCGTCAACGGCTGTGGTGATTAGAAAACGGCACAGTTTGCGACACAGGCGAAAAAAACAATTAGGATAAGTATTCGCCAAAAAGCCGTAACTGAAACTAAACAATTAACAGTGAATAATCGTTCCGGCTCGACCCATTATCATTCCCGTCTAGAACTGTCTGATAATCACAGATCCATTAGAAAAGAATGTAATTAACTAATAAGCCGGCATAAGTTGAAGCAGTATGGTTCGGAACACAAACATGGCGCAGCGTTCATTGACACTTTTGTGACGGAGCGCATGCGCATTCTAGTCGGCGTGATTATGTTCCATGTTGCACAACCTCGCCCTTACAAGCGACATCCAATGTACACGCACACCAACGAATGCATTTTTAGCGAAACGAACACCAGAACAGCGCTAGCAGAGAGTTTTGTGATTTTTTGCAGAAAGAAAAATCGATAATTTTCTCTTTCTCTTCTATCGTGGATGGAAGATATGCCCTTAAAAGGAAATTCACATGGTCTAACATTGCCGCTTTTTCTATCTTTTCCATGTGTCTTCAGAATGTGGACCACAAGTTCAAGTTCCACTCGAAGAAAGGACAATTGCCATTCATCGAACTCAACGGCCAACAGACCGGTGACTCTACAACAATCATCAAGGAGTTGTCTCAGAAGTTTGAGAAAGACATCGACGCGGGATTGACCAAAGAACAGAAAAACATTTCTCACGCAATGATCTCGATGGTCGAGAACCATTTGACTTTCGTCATCTTGTCATGGCGCGCAAAGAATCCCGGCGAGATGATCAATGGGTACAAAATCAACTTTCAACAGTCGTTGGGCAGCAAGATCCCCAACGGAATCTTGAGCTTTTTTTTCAAGCTCAACTATGGTCATCGGGTAAGATTTAAAAGATCATTTGAATCCTGGAAACTCATTGAATCGAATTTTAGGCTTCGAAGATCGTCAAGGCCCAAGGAATCGGCGTCCACAAACCCGATGAAATTATCGAATTAGGAAAGGAAGATCTCAACACCCTTTCGGAACTGCTCGCTGACAAGCCATTCTTCTTTGGAGACGAACCATCATTGGTAAGAATGATTGCTGACATGAAATCGACCGTGTGGACTAAAACTTTCTCTTTCAACAGTTGGACATTGTCGTGTTCTCATCGACCGCTCAAATCTACTTCATCTCTGACGAGTCGAAGTACGCATTAAAAGAATTCATGGTTGAGCAATGCCCGAATCTGGTTGGACATGTATCTCGCATCAAGGAACGATGCTACCCCGACTGGGACGAGATCTGCAACAATTTAGAATTAAATCCACATTTACCAAAACCAGAGTAAGTTCAACGCAACCTGAAATGATGAAAAACAGTGCTAACTGAAAAATTTATTAATATTAGGCCAGAAGTCAAGGAGAACAAGGAAGGCGCTGACACAGAAAAAGCCGCTGAGCAGTCGGCTGAACCAGAAGAGTTAGTAAAGGAAAAGGTATAAAATTGAGTTCACACAGAACTGATTCGAGCAATGCGCTTATAATTTAACCATGCGCAAATTAAGTTGTTCTGCGGTTCATAAGAACAATCCACGATCTAAATTGCACGTTATAAATCCAATTACCCTCGAATATGTGCCAATAACTTTTACTTTCAACTTTCTCATTGCAGGCCGAAGAAAAGATCGTCGAAAACAAAGAAAAAGAAGTAGCGGCACAGTAAAGTAAAAGCGACAATGAATTGTCAACCGAAAGGTCTTAGTTAAGAACCATGATCCAATTTAAGATCAAGATTGTTTTTTGTAGTTTTGTATTGACTCATTTTATATTATTATGATATAATTTTACAACAATTACATTCGACGAAAAATGCAAAAAAGACTCAAGAATTTTCGAAAGATTTTTTACCGTAGTAAGCTTAGCGCAAGAATTAAAAATAACTCCTTTGGATATTAAGAAATTCCCACCAAAACTTTAGTTAGATTTCAATACATTTCACAAGGCATTCGGCATCGAAGCAGTAAAATTTAATTTGACACGTGAAGTTTTTTGCTTTTGCATTTATGGCCAGTTCGCTGCGCCCGAGTGTTTGATTAAATTTTACACACAACATTCGAACAGCCCCTTCTATGTCACATATGCTTCATTTTTAAGTCAGTTTCCAATGAAAATTTTATATCTTGACACATTCATGACATAAGCTTTCAGTATTTTATAAGAGCAACAGATTTCACCACTGCCACACGATGATATTTGGACACTTTCTTTGCATCTCCCCATTAAAAACCAACTGAAATTCATAAACCTTATTTCCACTAACCAATTTGTGTAATCTCCAAATCATTTAATCATTTTTCTGAAGCATTTTGAAATATATTAAAATGGAACAAAAACAAGAAGATTTTTTGCATTTTTTTACATGTATATTTGATAAGGATAAGAAATGATGAAGAAAAGGTAGAAAATTATTGACATTGAATATGAAATTATGTAAAATTGTCTTTTGATTACAATTAGTAACTAGTGATATTCTTTATTACTTTATACAAGTCGCTGGTTGAGTTTTGACACGGTAGCTGTATCGAATTTTTGATCAAGCATCATAACACCTTTCAGTGTTCTCGTGCTTCAATCAGTCTTACGAAATACTAATCAAAAGACAAAAAAGAATCTTCTAATGAAATCTCAGAAACCCTTTTTGATCGAAAATATAACGATCACTCAAGGCCGTTTTTGCTAAAGAATAACTTCTGTACTATGCAGAAGTAAAAATCTTATTTTAACTACATCATAACAATTTTTTGTGCAAATTTCTTTTACATGTAACTTGACAACAGCAAATCATATGATTTTGAATGCAACTTCTTTCTTGAGAAGAAAATTCGCTTAAAAAGGAAATAAATGATTTTAATTTGCTCCTTTTTGTGCTGAAGCAATGAAGACTTTTGTATTGCAATATTCTTGATTTAAAGCATTTTATTATAAATCAATTGCCATACGTAAATGTGACAGCAATTTTTTTTTTATTTTCCCCGAATGCTGGATTATTAATGAACAATACACAGTTGAAACAAAGAGATTTAATGAAATCGTGTAATAAATTTAAATTATGTGTGAGCTTGATAAATAAAAGTAAAATCTCATATAGAATCTTCAAAAACTAATGATTAGCCCATCTGAAATGAAACATTTTCTTTTCCGAAAGAAAGTTCTTAGCAAAGAGTTTTGGACAAAATTTATAACTCATCCCTGAATTTTCCGACATTAAATAAAATGAATCCATGGCCCCAATGACTACTACTAAATGTAAAACTCGTTTTTTACCCACAAATCTTTAAATTTTCAGGTTTGAAAATTATTGTTCGTCGTTGTTCGTTTAAACTGGCGGTTCTAAGGTACTTCAAGTAGAAAGTGACTGCTAAAAGTTGAACACTTCTTACAGCTTACTTTTTTGGCTTTAGTTGAAACTTTAAATTTCAGTATCTAATGTAGCGATTATTAATAATCCTTTCTTTCCACTCTAAATTAGAAAGTGGTTGGCAATCTCATAATTTTGAGATTTGTATTCATATCGAGATGCTACAAAGTGTTTGAATTTTGTTAGGAAGTCTTTTTTTTATTTAATTTAAGTTGAAATATTATGACTTCCAAACGCCAAATTTTATCTTTAATCGTTCATTAAAAATTGAACAGTAAAATAATTCAACAAAATTTGTTCGATTCTTAAACCAGCAACAAGGAGAAAACAGTGCCATCTATCGTTGAGTTAAGCATAAAATATCTTAGTCATTTGCTTCGCGGATCATGCTGGAACAACGGGTTTCGAGATAATTCAATGTCTTGACTAAAAATATCATAGAAGCGCCAAATTTTAATAATTATAATGAAATTAATTCTTTTATTTTCTTCGCTTTTCTCTCAAAAACAGTTGTTCAATAAATCGTGAGTCATAAAATCGCATTGCCTTCAACGTGCTTCATTTTTCTCTCACAAGAGACTGATAATTGATTCTCACTCCAAGCGTCGACGCTGTGCGTCAAATTAAGAACTTTTTTTCCTTCTCTTCTTCCTTCTACTCGCTTCTCAAACGGATAGTCAGTCTTTCTTTGTTCGTCGAAACACACAGTAACACACAACAAAACATAAAAAATATTTTCAGCCCCATAATATAGAAAAAAAACATTTAACAATAAAAAATAAATTGAAGTTCTTGTTTGCTTAAAAATTTAAGTAGTTTAACACAGAATCATTGATATACACTACTCGTAATCTAGAAATCAAGTTGTTTAATTGAATAGTTAAAAA
>JPYR01000022.1:61183-73558 GCA_000775305.1 Belgica antarctica
GTTGTCCAATTCCGTTGAAAAAATCTCAGACAAAAAAGAGTTGCCTACTTGAAGCTATGTCCGAAAGTTGTTCAAAAGTGGAGTTTGTGAGTAGTTAAGCAGAAAAAGATCGACATCCGTTAGAAGTGAATTGACCATACCTTTGAAAACGTGTAGTTCTTATTTGAACTTTTCATCTGATATTGCAATATTTTTCCAGGTAGCCTCTAATTCAAGTAAATTTTCCGAACAACATCTAAAGGTTCAACCAGATGCAACATCTAAAGGTTTATCCTAGAGCGGCTGCCCAAAAAAAGGAGTTTTTAATTGCGAGTCTTGGTGGCACGTCTCAATTCTAAACCAACAGGCTTCGGCCCACAGTGTTGACGTTTTTTTCCGTAAGAGGCGCTGTTAGTCGAGATAAATCGAAGTGAAACAAGGAACTTTTAGGAATAAACGATAGTGCATCAAGAAATAGGTGAGTGTCCTAATTCAATCGTTGAGCTCTGATTCTAATCAACGTTGTCGTAACAGACAGCTTCGTGTCAATTTTTTTTGATTTAAAGCACTTTTCTGTGAACATTGCAGCTTTGTTTTTTTTCTTACACAATAAATTTTCTCTCAACATTAACCCTGGATCAACCCATCGAAAGAAATCAGTAAGAAACATTAGTATTTACGGGTTCACAGTGTACTCTATCATCTGTTTCTGTTTTTAGCAACATGGAAATAGAACCAGTGCCTCCAGACGATGGACTTTCGCTCAGCGAGGGCTTTGACGCTTCGACAATTGCATCTCGAAAACGTCAGCGACAAAATCTTCAAGATGTGTCCAATACAAAGTCTCTGGCTGCACCACTCAGGGCCAGTGGTCGCATTCGGATAAAAATGACTGCTGCAGCAGAACAGAAACTTCCCGAACCAACTTCACGACCTCCGAAAATAAGTAACATCAACACAAAGCAGCGACGGAGACCCAAAAAGCTGAAATCTGACCTGGTTAGTGAACTCGCCATCGACGTCAAGCGACCAAGTAGTGTTCTCGTTGATACGTCGATTCGAGCTCTACTCACCAACGTTGCGTTTTCACAGCTGTCTCCAGAGAACCAGAAAATTCTCGTCGAAAGTTTGCCCTTGGTGGATCGACCGTGTGTGCCGAGCAAGGAAAACCACAGCGTAGAACTGAATCAGTCGAGTATCAACAACGAGTTTTTCAACAGAGCTTGTATCGAATGGCGAGACCGCCTCTCTAATGGCGAGTTCACCAACGAACACCAGACGAAGCTTCGTGCTGAGCACGAGCGAGAGAAATCAAAAATTGACCCTTGGAAGGCGAGAAATTTCGAGGGTATTTGGGGAATTAAGTCGAACGGCTTGCTAAACGTTGGGGCAATAATGGAAAAAAGTGCTATGGAGATGAAGCAACGGGTTGAGCAAGGTGATTTCGAGATTCCGGAAGGCTTTATCGACGAGGTGTGGGACAGAAAGGAACAGGAAGAAGTTGACGATGACTACAAAATGGACACCAACGACGAAAGTTGGGAGTTAATAGTGAGCATAAAAAATTATTTTGCCATTTCCGTAGTTACTCACAAAGTTATCCAAATTTTAGGAGTCGCCATCAAGTTCTCCATCACAGAATCCTTCGGTTTCCACGTCAGTCCCAACACCACCCGACGTGTCGTCAACTCAGCAAGAATTTATAATATCACCGCAAAACTCGCCCGAAGAAAGCATACCGTCAGTTGAAATGTCAGTTTCGAAAATTTCACAATCCATGTCCGACCAACCAGTTATTGCTGAAGCGACCAGCAGTGCTGACGATGCCGAAATTTTGGAGAAAAAGTCGCCAGAGTCATCTCAAATGAATTACGAGGACGACGAAGACGATTACTCTGTAAACATAGCCAGTCAGGTCGAGCTCACGAACGCAGTGGTTCCAACTAGGTGGTATCACCAAGACGAACACGACTACTTGAAAAACGTCGTGGAACCAGAGTCTAGTGGATTAGACAACAATGAAGACCGGTTCGAGAGTGAAGTCGAAGAGACAGTTGAAAGTAGCTTCGAAGCCAACAACGAAAGTGACGAACAGTTGAACAGCAATGAACACATTTCAAGGATGACCTTCAGCGATGCAAACGCTGAAGGCAGTTCTCGAATTAACACTTACGACGCAGAGCTGCCGCAAGACATTTTCCAAAAACAGGAAGTGACCAACTCACCCTTCCCACCCACTTCAACTGGGGTTCTAACGAACAACTTCGTTCACCGTCAAAATAACTCTCCAGTGTACGTGCGACAGGTTATCGATCCCTCGGCGAGTAGATTCAAAGGCGCCATGCTTATTCAAGATGACACACAGCAACAAAGCAGCTTCAACCATGTCACTGAAAGCTACGTGATGGAAGAACCTGAACAAGAAGACCTGCATTGCTACAAAGGCGAGTTCAGTTAAAATTATTCAATTAAAAGGAAATTTGAACTGTTTTCTTGTAGAAGGACTTCAAATGAATAACGTGAAACTGCTTACGCTACCGCCATCCGTTAAGTACAATGAAAAATTCATAATCGAAGAGGTAAATCGTCTTTGACTCTAATTGAGACTTAATTTAACTCGAAGGAATTTTTAAGGCTCCACAACTTCTCCAGCATCACCAAACGCAGCACATTCACCAACAACCTTCAAATTTGCGGCCTAATGGGACTGCGCACTCGTCGTCGTATTTCGTCGGTGGAACAAACTTTGCTTATATCTCCAAAGTTGGAAACAACGTTGAAGCTTCGGAAGTACCAAGAATCGTCAAACAAGAGCCGAATAACAATCTAGGGCAGATAAAACAGCGAATCATTTATGAAATTGCGCGAGAGGTAAAACTATTCATAGTTCATTAGCAAAAGTTGTAAGCACTTAACTTTTTCAATTGTAGCCTTCGACAACTCGTCACGTTGCCTATGCCACTCAGCCCCATCAAGAAGTTTTTCATCAAATGGTGAAGCATCCGAATGGAACCACAACCATCTACGAGACAACTGCGCCGTCCACCAAGAAGACAATCATTCAACGAAAGAAACCCATTGACCCGTATACTGTTCAAGTGATGGCTAACAACAACACAATCATTCTCACCCCGATTGGAAGTGGTACTCAGCAACTTATGCAGCAGCAGCCTCAAAAGTCGATCGTGCACATTCACAGAACTCAACCAATGATGCAAGCAGCGGCACCGCCGGTTCAGTTCCTGACAGCGCCTCACACTTTTCTGAAGAAGCAAACGATCATCCATCCACAAATGACTCAGAAACCTCAAACAAACTACACGACGGTTATTAGAGCACCGACGATGATCACTCCGCAGCAGCAAATTATCACGACAGTTTCTTCAAAACCGCGCCCCATTCAAAAGCAGAAAGTGATCATGAGTACAAGCAGTTTGCAGCAATACAGAAGCTATAATCAAAAGGCAGGCCACGGTTCAAGAAAGCAGCTCCATCCGCAGCACATCATCAGACCTTCTCCTTCTTCCAACACCACAAATGTAATTCACCAGCAAATAACACAGGAACAAATTCCGCATCAGATACCACACCAGACACCAACAGTCATTCATCCACCACAGTCAGCGGTAAGTCACAAGTTTAAACATTTTTACACATGTCTTCTAATTTTAAAAATATGTTTCTCTTTTATAGAACGAACAAGTGATCATGACGTCAGTACCAATGTCCATTAACACGACACAGATTCAAAACAGTCCAGTGGGGATTGAAACGCCTCCGCCTGGCATAAATAACATCTACGTTCGGCCTAAGCGACCGCAGCAGATTTTCCAACCCTCTCAACAGCAGCATTTAAGCGCCGCGCACCAGCATTTAAGCAGCATTAACAACATCAACAACATGACCATGATGTCAACGAGCAACGTCCATACTTTGAACAATCAGCAAATACTAGCTGCACCCACGCCTCGGATGAGACATCAGCAGATTAATCAGAGACCCCCGCCAGGATCAGTGAATCTCGAAAGAAGCTATCAGATCTGTCAAGCCGTGATCCAGAACAGCGCAAATCCAAACCGCCAGCAGCTTAATAACCAGCTCAAGCCACCCCCACACTCTGTTATGGCGCAGAAGAAGTTCTAGAAAAACTCTTCGATCACTGCTGATAAATTGTGATTGTGACATCTCCAAGGTAACTTTGTGAAGCGTACCAGAGGAAATTCCAGTTTCATGTACTTTGGAAAAGTACCAGTGAAACATTTTCATTGAGCAAGAATGGTTCAAATCATTTAGACTATTATGTCTTTTATTAATAATAAACCTTTTTATTTATTACAAAAAATCTAATCGTGCATTTCGTATTCTTCATAAACTACCTCGCTGTCGATCAGGTCTGCCTCGTGCTCGACCAGATCGTCGTACTGATCCACTTCAGTTGACTCTTCCGGTATTTCTTCAATGTTTTCATCGTAATCGTGTTGGAATACTTTCAATTTCCATCGTTGAACGGTTTTTTCACAAACGTCCAACATTTTGGCGATGTCCTTCACCTTGACATTCATTTTAAGCAGACTCAAACCCAACTTTCTCTTGGATTCATCAGCCGCTGATTTTGACACAGTGTCCAATTCCTTAAATATTACATCGGAATCCAAAAGTTGTTCCTTATTTTGCAACATTCTATTAACTTCGGTGACGACATCCTCTTCAAACACGAGTGTATCCAACTCTTTTGATTTAGCAAGCAGTCTCGTCACAGATCGTTCACTGATTTGCATCAGCTTCGCAATGTCCATTGTTCGAATTTCGTTCTCACGCAGGAGTCGGGCGATGTACATTTCTCGTTCACGCAAAACGACCTTTGGCTTTCTCTCAGAGTATGAAGTCGACGGGATTGGAACGTAGTACGAATCAGCGACGTTCAATGGGTCAGCTAAAAATTATATATTATTATAAATGGATGAGAACCTTGCTTAATTAACTCACCATCTGCGTCTCCTTTCCCAACTTTTGTGTAATGTTCTTCGCTGTCGTCGATCAGTTCCTCTACAGTGCCGTTCAGGATCTTCAATTTCAGTTTTCTAACGCAAGCGATCGTCAATTCCAGTAGCTTTGACATTTCCTTGTTGCTCATTTTGTTCTCGATTAATTCGCGCGCGTACTGCACCTTTTCTCGGTCCACAAACAACTTCCGCTTCTTAGGGGGTGGAAGTTCAGTTTCATAGTAAATTTCTTTATCTTCTTCTGTTTCTAACTTAGGCTTTACTAAGCGCTTCGGGCGTTTCGATGGACTCTTGTAGATTTCAATTGTTCCGTCGCCTTCGACTACTTCTTTGACGAACTCGTTCTTAACTTCATTTGCCAATCGGTCTTTCCATCGGCGAACGGATCTTTCACTGATCTTCAGAACCTCGGATATCTCTTGAATTTTGAGCCGCTTGCGAAACATTTCTTTTGCTACAACCAGCTTCTGTTCTGTTGGCAAGTGTTTAAAGTTGTTGTCGTCGTCTGGATCATTGGGATCGATCGCAATTTTTCCTTCTGCCTTCAAGCGTTTCTTTTCCTCACGCATTCGTCGTTTGAAGCGCGTCACGGACCGCTCCGAAACTTTGAGGATTTTAGAGATCTGGTTAGTGCTGAGGCCTTTGGAAATAAGTTCACGGGCTCGGCGGAAGCGTTCTTCAGAGGATATTTCTCGTTTCTGCACTGGTTTTGATGTTGTCTTCCTGCGAGTCGATAATTTCGCTGCTCGCCTCCGTGTTCGGATGGAATCTTCGAAAAGCTGCATTTTGTGTTTGAAGATTCGCACTTTTTCGTCAGGGATGTTGAGAAACGAAGAAAATTCAGAGTCAGGAGCGTTTTCTAACAGCAGCTGGAGGTAAAAAGTTAGTTTTGCATCGAAAGTTTTTAAACGAGATTGAAATACCTGCTTGCATACCGCGAAACGGTCCTTGTCGATCACGACGACGGTTTTCCGGCTGATGAACTCCAGCTGTGTGGTGCCGTCGAGGTTATACACCTCTGGGTTGTTTGGAAAATCCATTACTGCAACTTTTTGATTTGTTGTTTACGTTTTCTTAAAGTTTAACTGATGCACGGTGGGAAGACTATTTGGGGGAGACCCTGAACTGACATCGCATTCAATTTCTTGAAAGCCGTTACAAAAATCACAACATTTTAAGTTTTAAAGAAGAGATTTTATTAATTCAAGTGCCAGCAATCTTACAATTCATTTCTCAGACTCTTCTTCGCCTGATGAGAAGTCATCTGAATCCCATTCATCATCATCATCTTCACCTTCTGCGACTCCAGCATAGAACTCTTCGTCTGGACCCTTCAATTTCTCAATTTTCTCGAGCAGTTCTTCACGAGTTCTGACCTTAGGCAGCTCCTCTTCACTCTCGCAACCCTCGTCCTGGTCTTCGTCGGCCTTGTTCTTTCGCTTTTTCTTACCTTTCATGAATCTGAGGAATGTTCGACGCTTTCTTTCGGGCAAGTTTTTGATCAGAAGTTTCATTTCGATGTTCATTCTAAGCTGCTCTTCGGGTGTTGGCCCTGGCGGGATGATCTGAACTTCTGAATCACTTTTCAAGCACTTGGCGCATTGTTTGTTTGTCATCGCGCAATCACGGCAAATAACATGGTACGCTAAAAAAAGCAATGTTAAGACAACGTGATAAATTAAATGAACTTGATCTCACACCTTTCTTCACCTTGCGTTCGTTGCAGTTATTGCAGGCTCCCGGCTGTGTCAAAGCCTTGTACTTGCGGTACTTAATCTTCCACTGTATCGTGTCATGGCAGCGCTGACAGACTTCGTTGATGGACATCGAATTCAACGCCTTAATGCGATCGCTTTTATCGTGCAAGTCGTTCTTGAACGATGTCGAGTTCTGATGGCGTTGGGCCCGCTTACGCTGGCAGTCACCGCGTTTTGAAGACATTTTTGTCCTTCAAGATTTCTCTGTTTCAAAATGTGTTTCTTTACTTACAGAGGATAATAAAAAATCTGAACCTGTACGATTCTCAGCATTACGACTTCTCTAAGACCAAAGACAAAATGTCAAAATCTGCTAAAGCGAAGACTTATTTAAAACCTGTTAAAAAACTGTTAAAAATTAATTTTGTGATTTTAACAAATCAACTTAACGGATCGACTTTGCATCACCAAAATATCAGAACGTTCCAATTTTTATCTCAGAGAGCTCAGTCGAGCTTGCAGACGATTGAACCGCTTTTATGAACAACTCAAACAGCCGTGACCATGGCTAATGAAATTCGCGGAAAGTATCGACACCCAAAATGATTACGACTTCTCCCAAAAAAAGATAAGCAAATTCGTTGATAACACCTTTGCTGTGACTCATTGACATTTATTTTCGGTAGTTACGCTACAATAAAATTCAGAGTCAGTTCATTTCGGTCTTCAGGACTAAAACAATGTCGCGGTTCAGCTCGTCTTATCCGGTGGTGAAAAAATGTCTTTTGTGCATCGATTTAAAGTTAGGTTTGTTATCAAGCAACATTGACAAAGACAGATGCCTGAATATTTAACACGTTCCAGGAGTGATGATGTACATTATTTTTGAAATGATGGTCTGGCTGTTTCTGTCGCTTTTCGCTCTGGAAAACGAGTCCGAGTTCTTCCACAATTACGATTTGTACAAATTCGAGGAGCATATCGAAGATAATTGGTATTACCAAATGATTTTTGGGCTACCTACATCAGATGGAGAAGATTATGACTATGACTACGGCTGTGAGTTGATCCAAAAAAGCAATTCATTAAACTAAAAGCTTTTTTATCGGCTTGGTTAACTGAGAGTTGTAAATTTAGTTCGATCCAGTTTTCAAAATTTACCTCTAAATAAAACTGATTACGTATTTTCTTTCTTGAAAGTTCAGTTGAATCGGCAGCAGACGATTCTGACGGCATCGATATCGAGTTTCGATGTGAGTAACCTTGAGCGTCTTATCACAGTGACGAGACCAACACGTGAAATATTTCTTTCTTTTCAGTTCAAAATATCGCGATCAATGGAGTGCTGTAAGCATGTTTCTGTTGCTGCACGTTTCGCAAACTTCCATTTACTTCTCTTGAGTCTCAAAATAGTTGAACCTGCAGCTTTCGTACTGTTTAATAAGCGTTTCTTTGTCTTCTTTCAGCATGCTTACTTTCATCGCGTACTTCATTCTTTCATTTGTTTACCTGGTTGGCATAGGAAAGGTAAGTTTCAGCGCGAATTTGAAGATAAGAACTTAGTCAATCGCCAAACAGCAATAATTTTCTGACGTCGCTATGTTGGTTCACTGACTAATGGCTAATCTTGAATGGGTGTGAACTTGTTCTTAAACAAAAGCAATTATTCGACCCAAACTTCATTCATAGAAAAACACAAACTTTTTCATCCCGTACCTGTTGTTCGACTACTTCATAATCTGGATGGCTTTTATCATGATTATTGGCGGAATGTTTGAAGTCAATCTCATTCTCATTAGGAATTGTTCAATTTTCGTGTCTGTCAAGCTGTATCCAGCGATTTGCAATTACTCGCTATTCAAGAAGATGAAAGGAAAGTTTGAGTTTACGAGAGAAGTGCCGAGTGCCATCGGTCCCGCCGTAGACTTTGAGAAACGAGCGAGTTCTCGGATGTCCGCGAAAAGAATTGCGGACAACGGTTACGAATTGGAAGCGCTGAACAAGAACGGAAAATCTCGAATGACTGAAGTGTGACACACATACGGTTGAGACACGCTGGAAATGACTCCAACCGTTCTGGAGCCTAGCCTGATAGAATTGCGGGGAAAAGCTGGAACAAAGTGTCTTAATGCCCACTCAAGCCGCAACCTTAGTACACGTGAAAACATAAAAGTAGATTTTCAGTGCACTCGATACTCAATGTACGTTACAACTTTTTCAAATATCTACTTTTCCTCGAATAACCAAAAGTGTCAATGTGTGCGTAGTATAGTTCGCAGTATCTTAAAAATAAAACAATTCTAAAATATCTCCAAAATGAGTTCCTTTAAAATGTTGAAAAAGCTTTCGGGCATTGCTTTCGTGTCATCAAGCGCTGCGGTTCTAGTTGGCGGTTATCTCTACGTTAACAATGATGAGAAATTTTTCAAAAGCGTTTTAATGCCAGCGATTAGACTTCTCGATGCTGAGACATCGCACCGTTGGGCTGTGAAGGCTTGTGAAGTGAAGCTGCTGCCGCATGTAAACTTCAAAGACCCGGAGAGCCTGGTATTTAAAACCTTTACGTTCACGAATGTGAAAGGGAAAACAAAACTTTTTTATTTATTTTAGTCTACAAGTTTGCTGCCAAACAAGTTGAACGTGGACAACTGCATTGGAATCTCTGCAGGTTTTGACAAAAACGCTGAAGCAATTGAAGGGCTGAGCTCTATCGGATTTGGTTTTGTTGAGATAGGATCGGTCACTCCATTCGCGCAAGGTGGAAACTCTAAGCCGAGGGTGTTCCGATTGAATGAAGATTCTGCAATTATTAATCGTTACGGTTTCAACTCGGACGGACATGAAAAAGTTTGGCATCGCATCCAGTCATTGCGTGCAAACAAGAACTACGAGGGCATAATCGGCGTCAACTTGGGTAAAAACAAGTCTTCAGATGACGCTGTCAAGGATTATGTGGACGGTCTTAAGCTCTTTGCTCCGGTTGCTGACTATCTCGTTATCAACGTCAGTAGCCCTAACACGCCAGGGCTCCGTTTGATGCAGCAAAAAGAGTCACTGAAGCTGTTACTGACCGAGGTCGTTAAAGCAAACAAATCGCTCGACATGCCGCGGCCAATTTTCTTGAAGTTGTCGCCTGATCTCACTGAGCAAGAGCTGTT
Organism: Belgica antarctica; assembly: GCA_000775305.1. Classification (NCBI taxonomy): domain Eukaryota; kingdom Metazoa; phylum Arthropoda; class Insecta; order Diptera; family Chironomidae; genus Belgica; species Belgica antarctica. Next base: position 71,021 of record JPYR01000022.1, read on the forward strand.
GGACATTTGCTCCACCATCCAACGTAAAGAATGCAAAATTGAGGGCTTGATCGTCTCTAACACGACTATTGACCGAGCGATGCTTCTCGAAAGCGTGCACAAGGACGAAGCCGGTGGTTTAAGTGGCAGGCCGTTGAAAGAAAAGTCAACAAGGATGGTTGAAGATGCTTATAGGCTGACCAACGGGAAAGTTGCGATAATTGGTGTCGGTGGAATCGCCAACGGACAAGATGCGTACGAAAAAATTCTAGCAGGTGCTTCAGCCGTTCAAATTTACACCAGCTTTGCCATCGAAGGCCCACCAGTCGTTACCAAGATCAAGAAGGAACTCGACGAGATTTTGAAGCAAAACGGTTATTCAAACGTGAGCGAAGCTGTCGGCAAGGGTGACCCATCAGCCAGAAAGCGCTCATGGTTCTCGTTTCATTAATTAATTTATTGTCTGAGATCTAATCATGCATTCCAATTTTCATTACAATACTCTAAGCTATGGTTCTATGTCATGTTTTGTACTTCTTTCCTCGGTAATAAACTTAATCCTAGTTGTGTAAATGAAATGTTAACAAAAGATGTCTGTGTTTTTGCTAAAACCATGCCTGCAAATGTTCGTGACAAGTCCACTTTAACATCAGTCGCTTTATCTCGTGCCGTTTAGACACCATTGAGCTTTTATTTATGTCAGTCGTCGCAAGGGCGAAGAACTTTTCGTGGAATTCGTAAAAACTTTTCGTGTAACAGGTTACAACTCGACGTGTTTCGGCTGTTAATTTCGTACTCTGCATCCAATAGAAATTTGGAGCATATCGGACTCCCATCAAGCAGCACCTAAAAGCCAAAAATTAATAGGAAAACTGATTAGATTTCCTCGCGGTTCACTCACTTTGTGTAATGCATTGTACAGTTGACTGAACACCGGCTCGCTTTCTTCCCTGTGGAAAAAGCCACGGTTTCCGTGTATAATCCTAATTCCTTGTGAGGCGTGGCACAGTTTGTCACCGTACATGCAATAGTCGGGCCTGTAGTTGAACTTTTTCGAGGTCACAAATGAGAATTCGAAGTCATAAATTTAAAACTCACCTCACAGGAAAGCAAGAAAAGCTGTTGAGGATTGTAGGAGAAGTAAATGTTGACAAGATCTTGGTCGCCGAATACAATGCTAGACTGGTATTCTTCGTGAAGCGGTATAAATTTCCGCTCCCATCCCAGTTCACGCATCATTCTTAGGTTCATCAGCATCACTCCCGAGTTGAGACCGAACTTGCCGTAGAACGGATGTCTGGCGAACCTCGGATACCATCCGCCACCAATATTCTCGTTCTCAGTCTCCGCCGTCAACCCGGCTAACTGAGAACCATTGAATTCTGAGAACTGACTCCACAGTTCGTGTGGTGGCGATAGAAACAGCGTGTCTGAGTCAAGGTAGATAACTTTTTCGTACATTGGCAGCAGCGACGGCAGAAATAGACGCTGCGATGCACACGGCTTGAACAGTTTACTCCAGTTCTCATCGGGAAACGCTGTTTTCACGAGTACGTAGGAAAAGTGTGCAATGTGGGCTTTAAAGTTCTCCAATTTTTCTCCAAGTCTGGAGAACGAATCTTCTTCACTGACGACGATGAATTTCAGTCGATGCTTCGATGTCGAGAAAATTAAAGCAGACTTTATCAACACAATAACTTCTTCAACATGGTCGAGGCCACAGGCGACTGTTACGAAAACAACAGGCTCCATTGAATTTACAGACGCCGAGAAAGTCTTCAGTCTTTTCGAATCACTGAACCCACGAAAGATTGTTACATATACAAGAATTAAGACGATTAGCACCAAAATTAATTTTGCGCGCATTTTTTTGTTCTTTGTTTTGGTCTCTTTCGTGTTTTTTTTTGAGACAGATGTTCTCTTCTCCATTTGGACTTAAAACGATATTGAAAACGTTAGTATGTCTTCTCCACACTTAAGGAGAGATCAAAATGTATTATATCAGAAGAAAAGATTTTTTTTTGAGTTTACAGAAAGAACGTGCGCTGAAGCCGCATTGGTTTCCATTCAATTTCAATAGCTTTTGCTTGCGTCCGTCAGCTTTGATCGATACTTAGAAACACATTGAATCCATAAGACATGGTGTTCTTTGTCATCGAAAATATGGAATTTGACGTTCCATTTTATAGTTTTAAATTTCAGCGGGGCAACAATCTGATGGTATTTTCATAAAAAAACAACTAAAAGGGAGCAGACATTTAATACTCTATAGTTGTTAAACCTTAGTATCTTTCGAAACATAGCGATATAACATGCAACCGCTAATATTCAATCAGCATGAACCACTCAGCGTTTTCCAGCGATTGAAACATTATCTAAAAATAAAGTCATCACATTTCGATGTAAAAAACTAATTTGCATTCATATCGCCCACCATCAAAAGTTCGTCTCGTCCATTCGCATTGCGTATCAAGAAATTTTTCTCCTGTTCCCAAAAAAGTTGTTCAGAAGTTTTTGTTCGACGGAAAATTGTTGAGAGAAAATTTTCTGAGAGACTCG
>JPYR01000022.1:84525-129374 GCA_000775305.1 Belgica antarctica
AAAAGTGTAAAAATCATCAATTTCTCGTATGTTTGATGTTGTAACAGGAAAAATGTCTACAATTTTTCTGAATAAAAAAACCCAACAAGGCTGAAGAAACTTTACATTTCCTGTGAAACCACTGCGATTGACTATAAATTAAGCATGTTTTGACTGGCAGCTAGCAAGTTTGAATCTATTGTCTTAAAATGAAGCTTTCAATCCTGTTCTGTCTTTTCTGCGTCTTCGTGGCTGCAACGGCCGCACCAGAATGTGGCAATTCAACTGGAAGAGCAAGTGAGTACTATAACCCATGATAAAAAAAGCTTCTTATGACTCAATTCATTACAACAGAGCGTGAAGCAAGCGCTGACAAAGCTGATTCAACAACTGAAGCAGCCACAGACGCTCCAGTGAGCAAAGCTAGTAAGTTAATACATTTTCACAGTTAAAGCTAGATTGATGCAGCGGACAACACGACCGTATTTGGAAAAGTTGAACGGTTTTGTATAGTTTAGCAGTCTTTAGCAGTCTTTATCCCATACAAAAAATTCAAAATTTTCAAATACGGTCGTGATGTCTGCTGCATCGCTAGATTAAATCAATTTTGTTGTGAACTTCACTTGAATAAAGAACGTCAAGCAGTGTCAGCTAAGAACAAACCAACTTCAAATCCAAAGACTGATAGCAGCAAAAAAGAATCTGAGTCAGGAAAGAAAACCAACGACAAAAATGGCAACAAAAGCAAAATCGATCAGTCAAAAAACAATGCTGAAGATTCGAAAGCAAAGACCAGCAAGGCTGAAGACTCAAAAGCTAAGCCTAGCAAAGCTGAAGAGTCTAAGAAAAAAGCCAGTGACACTAAGCCCAACAACAACAAGCCATCCGGAGCAACCACCCGCAAAGGCGAATCTCCCAAAAAGACATCCAAAGTATCTAAGTGAGTTTGTTTAGAGAAAATTGATTTGAAACTTCCTTACTTCCGAATTATTCTCAGATTTGTTCAATTCAGCTACGGAAAATAAGATGCAATATGCTAAACTCAAGTGTATCTTGGTGGTGGGTAAACTTGGAAAATTTGACAAACTTAATTAAAAGCTTTTGACAAAGACTTCTGGTTTTTATTTCGGGATGTGAGTTTGAAAAAGATTTTCAGGAAATGTTTGATGATTTTTTTTAACAAAAAGTGGTTTTTTTTTTAAATTGAAATATCTTTTCTCAACGGAAACTATCAGCTGACTTCTGTTTCTAAATTTTCTAGCCAATACCCAACGGACATGTTTTTTTGGCCATTTTTGCTTGTTATCAACCAAGCAGATAGGCTTTTCCGTTGGATCAATTATTTATTTTAAATTTTCCAATAGAAGTAACTGGGTGGTGTAGAAATTGGTAGCACAAAAAAATCCACCAAAAAATATATTTGCAAGATTCTTCATTGTCTGTTTGTGTGTGTTCGGTAGGGCATTTTTCGATGCGAACGCTTCCCTTAGTTTGTTACGAGAGTTCTCCTGTGTTTACGATATTTAATTCAAATGATTCTGAAGACTTTCAAAAGTGTCAGCTGTTTTTCATTTTAAAACTAAAAAAAATTGCTAAACTCTTGTGTATCTTGGATCAACTTGGAAAATTTGACAAACTTAATTAAAAGCTTTTGGCAAAGACTTCTGGTTTTTATTTGGGGATGTGAGTTTGAAAAAGATTTTCAGAAAATGTTTATGATTTTTTTTTAACAAAAAGTAGTTTTTTTAAATTGAAACATCTTTTCTCAACGGAAACTATCAGCTGACTGTTGTTTCTAAATTTTCTAGCCAATACTCAACGAACATGTTTTTTTGGCCATTTTTGCTTGTTATCAACCAAGGAGATAGGCTTTTCCGGTGGATCAATTATTTATCTTAAATTTTCCAATAGAAGTAACTGGGTGGTGTAGAAATTGGTAGCACAAAAAAATCCACCAAAAAATATATTTGCAAGATTCTTCATTGTCTGTTTGTGTGTGTTCGGTAGGGCATTTTTCGATGCGAACACTTCCCTTAGTTTGTTACGAGAGTTTTCCTGTTTTTACAATATTTAATTCAAATGATTCTGAAGATTTTCAAAACTGTCAGCTGTTTTTCATTTTAAAACTGAAAATATTTTGCAGTTCAGTTTTAAAGTTTAAAAGCTTAAACACACGTTCTCGAAAAATTTCAAAAAACAAAAAATATTAGCCATTTTCGCCACACTTTATTGTTGTGTTAAAAGTTTGATATGAAAAAGCCCACACGAACGAGCTTTTCAATGCTTCGTTGCTAATTTGACTTGCCTTAGTGTTGGAGTAAGAACCGTCAGCGGAAGAAATAGCGGAAGAAAGAATGAGCGATTTAAGTGAAAATACAAGTAATTAAACAGTTTAACTTGCATTCCAACGCGCTGTCAATGAAGTTTTGTCAAAGGAAACGTTGAAGGACAGGGAAACAACTGCTGCAGATAGTGCAGAAAACCCGCTGGAAATTTTTTTCCGATCCAAGAGAATTCCTATATTACAAGTGGCAAAGAAAACTTGACTGTGTGGATTTTCGTGTCGGACACAAATGTTTTCCATATGTGAACCACACTCCATCTTGGATTTTTTTCGTTCAGAGTTGAATTTTTAGAGCCAAAGTTAATTATCGAAGAGGCAGCTCAGACCACTTTTAAGAAAGTGACAATGGATAGTCAATATGGTGGGCACCTTAAAGATCATCGGCAATCACAATTTAGCCACCTCCAACAACAGCTCAAATGTTAAAACTCGCAAAATATTTTGGATTATAGTTTTAATTTCTCGAACACTTTCGAATGGGATCTTGTGAATCAGTGTCAATTTCGGTGAACTCTGGAGCAAGTGACAGCTGAGAGTGATTCTTGACAAGGGGGTAACGTGCATTGAAAATCGGGAAAAATCTGTGAAAATCGATTGAAAGTTCGATTAAACTACATTAAATGTTAAAAAGGTCGAACGCAACTCAAACTGGTCGACTCGAACACTGTCACGCTTACCCACACAAATTAACATACGCACACTGCTACGCAATCGATTGGCGGGGGATTGGGGTTGGAAAAGTCCATCAAGAGTTCAAAGAACTTTTCAAGGGAGGTTGTTCAGGAAAAATCGATGATTTTTTCCTTCTCCGCTTACCCATTCCAGCTTTCACGCTGTTACACGTTACAGATGAAACGCGCCCCAAAAAACTTCCAGCTGGAGAGTTCTTCTCGTGTGTCATCGAACTTAAGTTTTCCCTGAAAAAAGCTGCCAAGATTTTTAGTGAAGTTAATGACGGATTTTTTCACACTTAATGATTTACCGTAAGCAAGTGGAATAGTGATCGTCACTACAAATTTTGATAATCTTAGTAATGGAACAAGAGCTAAAAGGTTTAGAATTCTCTGCAGTTACCTTGACATTCAAGTTTTTTGAAAGAGAAGAAAAAAACTCAAAAGTCCATTTAATTTTTCAAAGTCAAATTTAGCCGATAACTTTCGAAAGCAGTGAATTAACGGTGGGCCATGTTATTGACACTGTTTTTTACTCGCAGAGGACTACCAAGGCGACGACATGGGCGGCGGTGACTTCGACTCGGGTAAGAACAGAAAAATTTCACTTATCGATTTATCGCATTACATTCTTATGTGATTTCGTAGCAGGCCAGCCCAGCAACCAGACAGAACAGGAGCTGGCGTCGAAGTGCTTGCAAATCCAATCGAAAAGGTTCTACTTGGATGTAAAACAGAATCGTCGAGGACGTTTCATTAAAGTAGCTGAAGTGAGTTGTACAATGTCGATCCGCCCGTGACCGTTTTAATGATCCGCGATTTCTGTTGTCACGAAACAACTTTTTGGCTTGTATTCTTCTTTTTGTTTCTGGTCATATGTAGTTCAAGGTCATTCCTTTAGCTACTTTGCAAACACAATAATTTTCTTTTGGGCAGGAATTACGCACTGCTAGCGTTGTCCAACACTGTTTAATGAAATCTTGCATTTTAGATCGGAGCCGATGGTCGCCGCTCTCAAATCTTCTTAGCCCTGTCAACGGCTGCTGATTTTCGTGGACACCTTTCGACATTCAGTGATTACTACTCATCATTAGGTTTGTGTTGTTTATTTGAAAATAGGCTGTTGCCAACAAGAGATTTGCATCAAATTGCTTTCAATGCAATTATTTTTGATTTTAGGACCTCCAAATCCCGAGAACGTACCAGAAGATGGTAAACTTAAATCGGAATGCATAGTCAAAGACAACAGACGTTACTATTTAGATTTGAAAGAAAATGCTCGCGGGCGATTTTTAAGAGTGAGTGGCATGACTTTAAACCACAACATAGCACCATCAACGTTTGTACTTTATAGGTATCACAAACAATCACTCGTGGTGGCCCGCGGTCGCAAATCGCCATTCCAGCACAGGGCTTAGTCGAGTTTAGAGATGCACTTACAGACTTGTTGGACGAGTTTGGTGATTCAGATGGCGGGTAAGTGACTCGTAAAAACGTCATTGAATGCAGTTGTTAACTTTCTAACTTTTTAGATTCAAAGGTGAACTTCCTGAAGGTCGTCACTTGAGAGTTGACAACAAAAATTTCTACTTCGATATTGGCCAAAATAACCGTGGCATTTATATGAGAATGAGTGAGGTAAGTTATCTTCACTTATCGACAGTCATTTATAAGAAACATAGTCTGATCAACATTTTTTTGATGACATTGCAGGTTAAAAGTAACTTCCGCACTGCAATAACCGTTCCAGAAAAGTGCTGGACTCGTTTTCGTGACATTTTAAACGATTATTGTGAAAAAATGTCAGAGACAGCAACGACCACTGCCGATACCAATTCACAAGCTGCGCAATCCGCGCCAGCTTCTGCTGGCGGTTCACAAAAATGAAACCACTAAGTAGCGTCAGAATATTTAAAAAGTTTTTAAATGAAAACCCAACACGAAAGAGAAAGAAAATTGATAAATTTCAAACGACTACTCCCTCTAGAACCATCCCTCGTTATCAAATAATTTAAAGTGTTTTTCTAACTTCTGATTTTTGCTGTATTGTTAATGCTTGAGTTCCCCAACAATTGCTGTAGAGGTACGTCAAAAACGTTAAGAAAATTATCGAAGAATCGATGCGACTAGAACGTTTCAAGTCTTAACTTTCCAAAGCGTCTTGTATTGTAGAAACACTTGAGCTCACCTTTTATTCTTTAATTTGATAAAGTGTAAAAATAATTGATGGAAACAACTTTCTTGGCAGAACCTTTCTCATTTTATAAAAATAAACCAGAATTGACGTCTTGGAAATTTCTGCAGCTCAGTCATTTTCATACAGAGTGAACCGTCTTTGAACGACGCCACGGTCAAGTGCGCGAATTATTGTGATGTGCAGGTGTTCAAAAGTACAAGCTATTGAAGGATGGGATCAATTTGCTGTGGTGTCGTTTACGGACCGATTCAAGCATTTCAAAAAACTGAGATCTAATTATGTATAGAGCAAACTAAAAGATGAACAACGGGGCTGAAAAAAAAATGCAATTGATTCCACACGTCGATTTGCTTTATCTTAATCGTAGATGGCAAACGATCATTTTTAACTCGGTGAACATTGACTTTTTTATTAGCTCTTATCCCCTAACATCTCCAGCTAGTGAAGAAAAAGAAAGAAAAACAACAAAAACAATTTAAAGTTAAAAAATCTTGTTCAAATCTTAGCCTCTTAAATTAAAAATGAGAACATGTCACTTAAAAATGATCATGGACAGTGAAAATGAAGAAAAAGAAACATTCAAGTACACATGAGAGAAAATCTTAAAAGTAATTATTGAATGTATACATCAAAAAAGTACAGATTATAGTACACACTAAAAATTGATAATGGGAAACTATGTGTTCTATGGACGATAGATTAAAATGAAAACAGAGAAACGAAAAAAAATATTGACGTAAAAGTGGTTAAAAAATCAATAAAATCTTTATTTTTGGTTTATTTATTTTCGCAAAAAAAAGAAGCCAAGAGAAGAGTTCTGAACTCTGGAACAGTTTCTTCTAAAGCGCCCCGTTCTGTCCTCTAAAGTTACACCGTGAAAGAAAAAAGATAAATTAAAGTTCTATATTTATATACTTAACAAAAGAGAGAAAATTGAATTTAAAAAATCGTTAAACGAGTAAAAGAAATCTTATTAATTTGATGGACATATAAACACACAAAAACACAAAAAAAAAACAATTATGTATCATCTAGAAGAGAAATCATGATATGATTATAAAATTTTGTTTTTTTTTAAATAACAAAAACCAATCTAAAAATTATATTGAATGAAAAAGTTAAACTATGTGATATGATGCGCATGGCGCTTTAAAAAAGAAAGAAAGTTTTGCATGAAAACGAGGACACATTTTTTATTTTTCAATTTCAAAACTTTTGAAGTTTTCTTTTTCAACTTATAAAGTATAGATTTAAGGGTGCGACCAAGAATATTGTCTTATATCGTGTTTACCGGCCAAATACTGTCTGAAACGATTCCCATCTGAAAGAAGGACGCACTGATTTGCTGGTGTTGGACATCATCGAATGTTCGGCTAATACTGGACCTGAACGATATACGCTCAACAGTTGGGAGAGTCCCAATTTGTGGCCTTTTATCTGACATTCTAATATTCCCTTCTAATCAAGCATGTCACATTAAGGGGAATGCTAGAACTTTTGAGCCAGGACATCTGAAAATTCTTGAGGACTTCGCGAACGATTCTCATTCCGTGGAGTCTCGGTCAAACCCTAAGTATAATGACCTTTTATTTAAAAAACGATAACAGTTTACAGATGAAGTTTTCTTTGACACTATAAAGCTTCGTAAGTTTGAGGTAATTGTTCGAAATCCTCTTAATTTGTTAAGGAATGTTAATTTTATTTAATGCATTGAACCATTTCAACGGTTCAGCCCGAAACAAGATGAAAGTGGAGCAGAGAAAACTATAATGTTAAAGACGCGTGATTGCCACACAGTTAAACTGGCACCAGATTGACTTTGAGGCACACTTGCGCCTGTTTTAAAGTTATTTCATTTTAATCGATCTTTTTATTTAGTTTAGCGTTGTTTGTTTTGTTGAAGAGATGAAAATTATATTTTTCCGTGTGTTACAAAAAGGAGTATTTTTAAAAAGAATAGCACACTATAGCTCTCATTTGCCCCTTCTCCTTAAACCCTTGAATGTTAAATGAAGCAGATGATGATATATTTGAAGAGAACCACAATTAAACCGGAGAAAATACTAAAAGTCTAATAAAAATCTAATAGAAAAAATAGTTAAGCAAAACAAAAAAGAAATAAACACTTCTACATTTAAAGAGATTTAAAAATCACGCATCCTTTTAAAAAGAATAAAAAATTATAAAAGGAAGAAAATTGCTGATGATGAAATAAACATTGTGTTTGATTTTAGGTGAAGAAATCAAATGTTAAACAAAAGAAAACTAATTAATTTAATTATCAAAAGCAAAAAAATTAAAATCAGATCACAGAGAGCGTTTCTTTAAACAAACCTGCAGAATGAAAAAGAAGAATCTATATTATTCATGTTGGAGTAATTTTAGATTTTATTGAAGCTAATTAATAAAAGGATGGAAACTACCATAAATGAAATCACATGGTGATTAATAAAAACTTCGTTGACTTTTATTTCTTGATCGCTGCTTTATTGTAAATACTTGTAAAAAAGCTGATCAAATAATATACTTGGTTCGAATAACTTCTCTGAACTCTTAATCTTGTTCCTGAGAATTTTAGAAATTGATCTTCTCCTTAACAGTTCTCTATAAATACATTTTTAATACCTATTATCGTGAAAAACGCCTTCTGTCTCTTCGTTCCCTTCTTGCACAAATCAATGTGAAAAGAGTCACAATTCCTAATATTGAAGGAATCCCACAGGCAAACGCTAAGACGTTCCGATAATATGTTGGACAATCATCGTGAGTCTTACATTTTCTGAAAAGCAGAATACAAAATTATTCAAAAATTTCACTGGTTCAAAAGCAGACTCACATAGATTCTATTATGACTACTACGAATCCCGTAATGAGTTTATCACAGAAAGTTACTGCTGAATAAATAAATCCACCCTGATCTGCATGCGGTCCTATCATATCTGCGGTTATGCACAGACTAGCAATCATTGTGATAGAAGAACCTGCGAACAACAAACGTTTAATAAAGTTTTAGCTTTGATTTTAATGCCTTACCAGCTCCGAAAAACATCGCAACAACGTAAAGTTCATACACTGAAGACGTTGGAGTGGCGGCAAAAACGACCCATGCGCAGCCACAAAAGCTTAAGATGGATCCAATCAAATAACCAACTTTGTGTCCAATTATTCGATCCGTCTGCTTGAATAACATTGAAGCGACGAATGAAGCAATGAATGACGCCAGTGGAACTGTGGCGATGTTTTCGATATTAGCTCCATCACCCAGTATCACTGCCGGGTTATTTGTTGGTGGCGCTGGTACATATGACCGTTCATTAAGCCACAGAGGCATGTATACTAGTGAAGTTGTCATGAAAAGTCGTGAAAACACGTATAGCAGTGCATTCTGGTAGAGAAGCGGAGATTTGAAAAAGTTTTTCTTTTCTACAATGACCACGGGCTGTTCCTTGATCATTTTGTCATCATCAGAGTCAAAGACTGGTTGTGACGTTGATGGTTCATCAGCTGGTTGACTTCGGATAAGAGATTCAGTGTCTCGACTCCGCGATTGATTCCTCTGATTTGTTGTCAGACTTCTGCGATACTCATAGTTTGATAATGAAAGTGAGAAATGAAACAGCACAGACATGCTGACTCCAATCATTGTGAGAATTAATGCAATATCCTGTGTATGACACAAAATAATCAAGCATTGTTGTTTCAAGGCCTTAAGCAACTCACTCTGAACTTTGGCCAATCAACAGGTGAGATTTTGTTTTCGTAGCTGGTTTGGATATGAAGTACAGCCCAAGTCACGATGTAAACAATCACGTTCCCTACAATGGATGCGGAATAGCGTGTGGCTGTTAGATCGCTTCTATCTCGTTGCGTTTTACTGAGCTCTGGTATCATTGCAAGATGAGTGATTTGCACGACCTACAATAGAGTTGTTACTAAAGTCACGCGATCACACAGTTCAACTTACAGGCCAGCCGAACTGGAACACCAGAATCACGAAAGTAAAGTACGTCAGCTTCCACCAATGCGGCAGAACATCACAGAAGGGACAAATGGCGAAAATTAGCGGGAAAGACCCCAAGACTAGGAACGTCCCTGTGGAAAAAAGATTAGCAAGTTTAAAACTAATGGTGCTGCAAACTTACCGAAGATATGCCATTTTCGTTTTGTGCTGAATTTATCAGTTAAAATTCCGATAATTGGCGTGAAAATAGCATCGCCAACTTGGCCTAGCATTACCATCGCACCAGCATAAACTGGTGGCATTAGCAACACACCCTGCATAAACAGAAGTGTGTAGCTGAACCAAACTCCAGCGCAGAGATCATTGTAAATGTGACCTAGTGAAAAACCGATTTTCTCGATGAATTTCAAAGTCGTTTTGTTGTCATCCATTGTTTGATCTGTATTGTCATTTTGGGCTTGCTGGATACTTCCGTAGTTTTGCGATGGAGACGTTTCACTATCTTGTTTATTGTGTGTCTCACTCACAGTTGGTGCTGTTATCAAATTTGATCTCTCTGTCATTTCTTGCTTCTTTAGTTTGCTGTTTGCTTAAGCCACGTACAACGCCTAAACAAATGGAACAGAAGTGAGATTTTGAGATTTTGTGACAAACCGGAAGTGGCTGAGAGGTTCCTGAAGTGACTCTTCGGCTTTTTAAATTTTCACCTCCCACCACCCACACAAGTAAAATTTTGCAATTTAGTATTAGCCATTCGATAGCCAGTTAGTTAACCAGCAAAACATATGAGGACATTAGTTAGTTTTATTAAGTGAATTGTGAGATATGAGATTTCAAACAGCCGGTATACCTCTTTCGTAGCCACCCTGTACGATTATGTCACTGAAATATGAAGTATTGAAGCTTGCTACACGGATTTTCTATGTTTCAAAAGTTTACCCGAAGAGTTGCACGCTTGGCTTATGATTTTAAGAACAGAAAAAAACTAAACACTTCCCGGAATACTGAAGAAAGACGAAATTTACAAAAAAATACGACGAGAGAATGATTGTTCGCGCTCGACAAGTTTATCTGTGTTAGATTTGATTTCGTACACAATGGAAAGCGTTCAGTTCACGAAACATTTATCGTCTCGCGGAACCGTTCAGTTAAATACCGCGATTTTATTCAAAAGATTGATAGCAACCGATTAAGAAAAGCTGTTTTGTAAATTGTAAATTATCTTTTTGTACATGTTAAGCCTATTGGCACACAAGTTGTATTTTTAATAAAATACTTTCTGCTGGGATTATTGAAACAAATTTTGTATTTTTATCGTCACCTTTAACTTTCAGTAGTTGAATGAATGTAATTAATTCACAAACTTTCATCAATCATCATTGCACTTCAGAGAAAATCCAAAATAACCGATTCCGGGTTTTAGCTGCGCGATCAAATATAAATGCTTTTGGTGTAAACAATAAACTGTTAATGAGCCGAGTTCACCGCTTTACAATGCGAAGGTAACAATTGCATGGCTTCAGTTTCTGCATGGATTGGTTGTAGAAAGAAATTTTTCGGAAACATGATATCTGGCAGATAAAAAACTGTCTGGGTGGTTTCGAAATGACGGGTGTACAAAAAACTAAAAAGTTTCTTTTTGAAACCGACTTTGTGGGTCTTCTGTATGTGCATTTGGTAAGCAAACCTAACTTTTGAATGATCACACAACTATGACACAAGGACCGTGATCTATCCACGAGTTTACAAGAATCAATATTGTGAAGACCCTCAAATTCACTTCCACAAATAAAGTAATACCATTCAGTAATGCCATTCAGTCACTTTAAAGCGAGCGTTTGAACACCATGTCCAGTCTAGTCAAACCAAAAGATTCACAATGGCTTCAAGTGGATGTCTGTCGAGAGTTTCAGAGAAGTCATTGTCCTCGAACTGATGACACGTGCAAATATGCGCATCCTAACTCCAAAATTGAGATCAACGATGGAAAAGTTATGGTATTGTTGCTTAACTTGGTTTTTATCTCACGACAATCTCTCTCTGTTTATCGAATTATCAGGCCTGCTACGATAGCTGTAAAGAAAGATGCTGCAGAGAAGTCTGTAAATTTTACCATCCCAACTCAGTCATAGTTGAACAGTTGCTTTTGAAGGGTCGCAACCAGCTTACAACAACTGAAACCATGAGTCAAAGGTTTTCTCAGCCAATTTATGTGCCTTTGAAGAGTGAAGCAATCATTCCGTTTCCATCTTTTGAACCCCATAATATTTTCAGAGCTGACGTTGGAGTCAAGCGATCTGCCGATGTCTTGTCTGATAACATTTATCAGACAGTCTTACGAAAACGTCCAGCCATTGAAATACCATTTTCTTACTTGCCCTTCACGCAACCAATTTTCCAATTTCCAGCACCTTCTGAAAGTGAGTATATTTTTGATTTCAGTTAATATTTACTAATTAACTATTACGCTCTTTTTTCTTCTTTGAACTTGGGCTCTGATCTTTTATGCTTAAAACCTAAAATGCTTGTCATCTTGTTATAGCTACATCGATGATTCCGCTAAATGCTTCTTTTGTCAATTATACGGACAACCATGGGCAGGTTTGAGGCTAAATTGCTTAACTTTCTAATGAATGACACAAAGAATTAAGTCTGGTTCAAAATGTATAATTTTCAAAATCTATTTTTCTTATTTTAGCTTCTTGATAACTTGCCGGTCTGTCAAGACTTCAACCGAAATTTGTGTACAAGGATTAATTGCAAATTCGTCCATTTGCTTGATCGTAAGACATGACTGCATGTTTTTTGAAAAATTCCTTTACTTTTCCTTTCAGCAAAAAAACTCGAAATCAACGAACAAAGAGTCGCTGTCTGCCGTGATCATGCAAATGGAATTTGCCGTCGGCAGCAGTGCAAGTACTACCACATTCCTGTTGCCCTTCCACCGGCTTCAACAGTTGTGTCACATTTTCCGGGAATCTGATTTCTCTACATTTCATTACTATAGAAGTGAAAACAACAATGATGTTCAGTTTTAATTCTGTTTCGGCATAAATAAAGTGTCATTCAAATTATTTCCGATAAATTTCTTTCTTAAGATTTTCATCGATTGAAATTTATTTTTCCCTACTTCGATGATTTTTTTGTTATCGGATTTTCAAGCCGCTTTCGCATACTTTCTCATAAATATATTGTAATTCTGATTACTTTATTGAATATGCATTCGCAATGAATCTGTTTCGGAATCGCTTGCCACGTTCTTGCCACATTTACATTGCATTATTTTTCACTCTGCGCGCATGCCCACAATCAAAGCTTTCTCTCTCGCGTAAAATCATCTGCTACCAATATAATCATTTAGCTTTTACAAAAAAGCGAAAGGAATTATTCCATATCTGCGTGTCACTCAGTCTTAATTGATTATTTTTAAATTCAATTTTTTTGCCTAATGGTGTATAAAGTGCTTGATTTTTCGTAACTGCTTCGTCCGCTGAGCCGCGAGTAGAGGCAAAAATGTTCCTTTCGGTATTTTGAATTATTATTACGAGAGAACGGAGAAGCTTTGCGTTCTCTTCAGCAGAGGGCTTTTCTGAAACTGTTTTGAAACTGTGTTAGTGTGAAAATTGCAAGTGGAAATTGAAGGAAAATCTTCGAAAAAGTTTTTTTCTTAAAGAAATGGGATATCAAAAGCCATTGGGATATTCAAGAATCAGAAGACTTGACAAAGTGCTGGTCTTCAACTGATTCAGGCTTTAAGGCAACAACTTGCGATCAAAGTTGAGAAAAAATTAGCTTCGAGGAGAAAAATAGAGATTTTTTTTTGTTCTGAATATCTTAAAATCAGAAAAGTTTATCGTTAGCTAGATCAATTCAATTATGTAGCCGAATAAAAGTAGTTGAAAGTATCGATATTAATAGAAGTTTCATGGAACAATAGCGTAATCAACCCCGATAAATCAGCATTATTTGAGAGCGTAAAAAGAAAAAAAGCATCCAGAACCCTTTAAATATTCTTGCATAGTGAGAGTTAGTAAAGTCGAAACTAGCAAACTTTAATAGAACAAAAGCTGAACTCGATGACAAGTTGAAATTTAATAGAAAAAGATCCGAAGAGAACGGAAGAATAGCATGTCACTGTTGAATGTTACAGGTTTGTCAGATTGTAGTCTGGTGGGAACTTTTCAGTGACATCATTTATAAATTCCAGTCAAACGTGCTAACTACATCGGTGATCAGGCAGCTCAATTCAACACTTACGTTACGTTAAAATTGCAAAATGTCAAAACTACAACACTCACTGTTAAGGGATCTGAGCCAATTTGGAACCAGGATTTTCTATTGTAAGTAATTTTGCGTTGGCGATAAAGAAAGTAATCACGGAAAATCCAAATATCTTCTTTTTTTAGTGAAACCAGTACAGTGCACACAGGGTTGCTAGTAGAAGTGTGGTCAAAAAATATAATTCTTGACCGAGCTATTGGTTTCCAGTACATTCCGCTACAAACAGTTCCGTATAATCAGTATGAATACCCAACGGGCACAGAACAATGGTACAACATTGATACCGAGCAGATTCTTGTTAATGGTGAAGTTCAGGGGACCAGGGATGCAACAGGGCATATGCTGTTGTTGGATTTGCATTTTGAAATTCCTTTTGGTGAGTTTTGTTATGTTTTTTATTAAATTTTCTTTTCACAAGTTTTATTTGAAGATGTCGACGCTAATGGAGTCCAAAACCAAAATAGAATGGCATACAACAATGATTATACAAATCAAGAGCAATATATCGAGAACTGTCAAGATTATGGAGACTTCGGGGCTAACGAATATAGCTGCCAAAATCAGCCTGCGTATGGGCAACAAGCCACTTCGCACTCATCTCTTGAAACTTCCAGACAAAACTCTTACGAGAGAGATGAAAGACAGTACTACGATGTGAACAATTTCTATAATGACCAATATCAGGATGATTATCCGCATTATCAGAATGGAGAAACGATGGAAGAAGAGTATGACGATGGAGCCTTGTTTTACAACTCGAGGCCGAGAAAGTGCGTCAAGTTTATTCCCAGTAATTTCATTCAATAATGCTGTCTCTCTTAGTGCATCCAATCATCGTGTTGTAAGACAGTTAAGCAGAAAAAACTTGGAAAGGCAAAACACTCTTTTCGACGAAGAACAGTACGACGAGCCTTTGGATACGTGCAGTGAGATGAACTACAACATGAACTATTCGAGTGACTATTATCAAGATGGATACAACAATGGAGAATACAATTTTGACCCATACGGATGCTCCGGAAATCAGAAGGCTCTTCCACAACCCCCCATGAGCTATAGCCAAAGTGTCAATGATGGATTTGGCCACAGGTTTGATGAAAGTTACGGTCGGTTTGTAAGAGTTATCTTGACACTTCCTTTGTAGAGGTGCAAGTCTTCCCGCCACACCTAATTCTCACCAGCGCTATAATAATCGCCAGCTGCCCAAATACACATCCCCAACACACCAACCCAACCTTTCCCGTGGTCTTCCAAAGTTAACCCGCCAATTGCCACCGTCTGCCATAGAGTCAGCAGCTTCCACGTTCTCGTCACTTTTTGGAGTAGGCCGGAATGTTAAGCGATCAGTTCCCAGTGTCGGAGAACAAGAGACTCAAAGAAAATCACTTTTTTCTCTCTTGTCTGAAAGTAAGCCGCAAGCGTCGCAGGCCGATAATTATGCTACAGATAATTTGTCATATAACGAGAATTATAATTACGCCTACAACAGTGTCGAAAGCACAGACGAGCTGATGGTAATAGAGCAGATCAACGATGGTGATAACAATAACTTGCAAAACGGAAGGCTAGGGGACAGAAAGGCTCTTCCCAACCTTCCCTCGTACGATAAATCGTCATCAGATTACGATTCTTACGGGTGAGTGTCAAGATTTGGTTTCATCCAACGCTCAAACGATTTGATGTGAGGTATTTTTCAGTTATTCACAATCACATTCCGAGCCTTTTAACAAAGAAATTCCAATCATTGACGTCCAAGAATCGTTAAATTACGATGACTCATATTATGGCGATGAATATTATGAGACATCGATGTACCTCAATCAGCATTTAGAATCCACGTTATCTCCATCACCGAAAAAATTAAAGCGGCTTCCAAGCCCAGCAATTTCAATGCCAAGCAAAACTCCAACAACTCCTTCGATAATGACCTCCGCTGGTGCCGGACTTTCAAGCCTTTTTAGTTCCATATCAAACACACTTCACTCGCCTGCAACAACTACCAATACCACGACCACTAGCTCGTATGTATCCTCAACCGCCCAACATAAAAGCATTAGCTCCACGCTGTCATCGATATACACTCCGACCACGTACTCGTCTTACGCTTTGAATACTTTTAGTCCCAGTAACACCACAAATGTAGCTTCAGTGCCAAGTTACGACAACACAAGCTTCAGTACAAGTTATGATACAAACTACGGAGTCTCAAACTACACTTCGTCCAGCTACTTGGCATCTTCGCTGATAAAACCTTCTATAACTACTACTTCTTCAATCGATTTGAACTTGGCATATTCTCCTAGCAATTCAGTTAGTACTTACGCACCCGTTACAAGTTATACAAGTTCAGCAGGCTATGGATCTGCAATCGAGAACTTAATTCCAACTACTATAACTAGTTCATCTTTTCTCTCAAAGTTTGACTCGCTCATTCCTTCATTTTCGTCATCTCTTCTTGGCTCAGTAACGACCTCTGATACTTCTTATTCAACTTACTCAATAACTACAACATCAAGTTATGCACCGCTGTCGACAATGCTAACCACAAGTTCCGTGTACAGTCCCATGACAACAAGTTACAGCTTCTCTACCAACTATCGACTGCCCACGACTACCGCTGATTATGGGTTGACCTCAACTACTGCTGGCTATGGATTAACTTCAACTACAAATGACTATGGGTTGACTTCTACTAGCTATGGCCTGACTTCAACCAGCACAAGCTACGAGCTGACCACAGCGACAAGTGAATACGGAGTCTCTTCTATGTTGAGTGATTACACTTTGCCGTCAACTTCGAGTGCATATAATCTCCCACCTGTGTATGAACCTGTTGTAACTGACTATGGATTATCAGCAATTACTGGAAAATATGGCATGACATCATCTAACAATGAACTTGGCCTGAACTTGGCAACAGCTGACTATGGATTGCCTCCAATCAAAGCCGATACGGGAATTGCATCTATCATGAGTGAATACGGATTGACATCACAAACACAGGAGTATATAATGACGTCAACTACAAACAGCTACTCAGCGATGACGGCCAGTTATAGCACTTCGTTGAGCTGCATTCCGATTTTAGGACATTCTCCAATTATCGAAGAAGAAGAACTCGAAAGCGATATTCTCGCTGAAGAGACCTATGAAGACACTGGCCTTGCAAAATACTCTTTGGGAATTGATGACTATGGTGTTCACACGGTTAGCAGCAGCTCTAATCTAGATATATCTAGTGCGTCAGCATATATAAGCCCTTACATCACGACAACTGGTCAAAACATAACTTCAAGCAGCTACTTTTCAAGCATATCGGATCCTTACTATACGTCGCCGTTCACGGAAGGCTTAAAAGACAAAATTGAAGAAGAATATCGCGAAGACTATGAAGAAGGTGTGGAGCCACCTAAAGTCATTGCACTGGAGTCTGATTTCGACTACACGCCCATAAGCACCGCAGCCTATTCTGTAACTACTCCAGCACCAACTAGTACGCTACCCGTGGATGACTATTACTACGGAACAACGTTCCCAAGCAAGTTATCAACAATACCTGAAACTGCAGCGGACATTTATCTGTCTAGCAATGACCTTCAAAGTGGAGCCGAGTGTTTTGAAAAACAGTTGACCACACCAGGTGCTTATGATTATACAGAAAATGAGAACGACTACATTGCATCTGGTGATCTCAAAAACACGAACTTATACCAGACTAACTACACGCAACAGCCTTTAAACTATCAAACTACCACAGCATCAATGCTGACGTCAACAACCACCAGCAGTGTAGCTGCCCCTCAACCAGAGCCGAAAAAGTCTCGTTTTGGGCTTGGGTCGCTGTTTAGTGACGGATTGAATGTAATAGGAAATAGTGTAAACACAATCAAGTCCACAGCAACCAACGTGGCAGCAGGCGCTGTTGGGGTAGTGGGTGGTGTCGTTGGTGCAGCCGGGGCAGCTGCTTCAGCCGCTGGGGCAGCAGCACAATCTACGGTGCAGAGTTCAAATAATAATCAAAATTTAGTTAAAGGTCAAAACGTGTCCCAATATTCAGGAAACACAACATCCGGACCATCTTTAACCACTACTCAACAGGGTTTCATGCCGCAAGCCCCGATGAAACTGACAAAACAAACTTCTGAAATTTACGATGAACAAAATGATGAATTTTCGGATCCATATGGTGCTAAACAGGTAATTCGGGTGATAAACGGTCGGTCTTAGATTAAATATTTTTATTTGTTCTTTTCCAGGATTCATATTATGAGCCCGATTATTTTAACGAGGAAGAAGAAAACCGTTATTTGGCTGAGCATAATTCGCCTGATAACAACAATTACATGTCGCCCACTTACGTAGAACACGCGGACGACAACAGCTCCCATTTGCATGACAATAATAATGATACATACGGTTCTCATGTTGGTTCATATTTCGATAGTAAATCAAAAACCCACAATAATAGTAGTAAGCTCAACAACCGAAACGATACAAATAATAATGCTAATGGTAATTACGATTACCACCGCACATCCTACGATGATCAGATGGATGACAAGACTAAGTTAGGTTTAAATAACAATTCCGATGAGTACTACGAGATGTACGAAGACAAAAAACAAGAAGATCGACACTACGAAGAAGAATTTGATAATGAATACGCGCAAGATTCCGTCACGATGGCAAAGCAATTGATGCATAAGCAAATAAGCATTTTAGACGATGCGCACCACCAAGACGAATACATGAACGATAAGAACCAAACGCTTCAGAATGGAGAGCAGAAGACAATAAATGACGAGTATTTGGACGAGTACGACGAAGATGCTATCATGAGAAGAAAGTCAGACACAAACGGCTTCATGAAGAAGCAGGAAAGTGTAATGGAAGAGGATCTTGAGCTCAAGCTTCTTGAAGAGAACCACAAGAACCAACAACAGCAGCAGCAACAGTTCCAAGACCATAACGAGATGGGAGAGTTTGATCAGTTTGACATCGAGATGAAACAAAAGAAGTCAGTGACGATAAGTGATGAAGAAGTTGTGGTGCACGAGAAGCCGAGGGAAAAAAGGACGGCCAAGCAGCGGTGGCACTGGGCTTATAACCGAATAGTTCATCAAGCGCAAGTGAGTAAACTTTAAAACAATAAACTTCAACCAAAGTTTCTTTGATGTTCCGCTCGACTGAGTTCCGTTGTTTAAAAATATCTTTGCGGAAGCGAAAAAGGAATAACGAAGCCAGCATTTAGATTTGAACTTATTTATACCGCAACTGCTGATAATGGCGCAACCTTAAGCAAATTTAAAAGTCTGCAGCTGATATGTGTAACCCACACGCGGGAACTGCCATTGACTCAGCTGATAAGGGAAATCGTTTTGTTTTTAATTCAGTAATGCTTTTAATACCCGCTGCGCTAACAACAGAGTTCCCTGATTTTTTTACTCCACATTTGCAACTCTAGTTGGCAAATTGATTTTTTATTCAACTTGTTGCTTGAGTCTCCAGTTGATAGTGATTGCTTGTGGTGATTGGAAGCATTTGATAAATCGGTTAATGATGAGTCGTGAAAGGAAAAAACAGATAACGTCAGTTGAGCGGACGCGAAAGTTGAGCATTTTGTTGCACAAAGCTGCTGCTTCAGTTCATCATCAGAAAACTATGGTTGGCTTAGTTTTAAATATCTGAAATTGTGGTGAAATTCAAAGACTTACATTTAAGGTTTATTTAAAAGTATATTGTTATGCCTTCGTGACTTCCCTGCAAAATGCGGTACTAAATAATCATTTCATACGAACACTTATTTTGGAACTTTCCAGTCAAGATCGGGGGTGTTAGTAATTTCCGACACTTGCAAAACTTTACAATAGTTTTGTAATGTTCAAAATGCCTAGAAAAATAAACATCTTTAGGAAATCTTAGGAATTTAAAACGGCAAGAACGTGCAAATTCCATGGAAGCAAACTGCTTTAAAGTTTTGTATGGATGCAGCAAAAGCTGCTATGGCAACTCCTTTTCGGCCAGAATCGTTCCCTATTTCCCCGAACTTTTTTCACTTCCAGTAAGTTTTCCTCAATATCCTTATGAGCAGAAAAAATTTGAGCTGCACTAAAGTTAAAAAAATCGGGTTGGTTATGATATATATAATAACTAAATCTACTTAAATCGGTTACGGCTAGTTGTGAAAATCGGAAAATAGCGAAATAAACTTTTAAAAGTTCTGTTTTAAAACTTTATTCAGACATTCTAGATTCAAGTTTCTGCTGTCTTGAATCACTTTAAAAGAAAAAACAAGAAAAATCAGAAGTTTTCGGCTTTGTATCATAAAAAATCGTTTTTTTATCGTGACATTTGCAAATCTGTGGACTTATAGTGTGGAAAATACATAATCGATAGATTATCATTAGGATAGACATAATTGACGTTCACGCAAATAAAAAACAATAATCGGATGATTGAAAGTGGCAATCCAGTAGCAACTGCAAGATCAGGTCTCTTTCCGACCGCATTTTCAGAGTTTCGCACTTAACCAAAGACTAGCTCTCATAAAATTTAATTATTGAGTGTTCAAGACACTTTTGTTGAAATGTCAAACGAACTGAAAATTTTTTTCAATGGAATACCTCGTTTTCCCCTCCAACCCTTTCGAAAATTCCAATGCGTGAATTTTTCATTTATTTACTGTCAAAAGCTTTAAAGCGCCTGCGCGTCTTTTCCAGCATTTTTTTCATTACATTTTGTCAACATGTGAAAACAAACTTTACACATTTGCTGCCGAGTGAAGCGTGAAGTCGGAAGTTGAATTTTTAATAAGATTTTATAATGAGCTAGGAAACTGTTCAACAAAGACTCGTTTCACTAAACACGCTAAAACATAAATCATTACTTGGCGTCACTTCGCTTTCTATTAAGCTTCAAGAGGGATTGGTAGTTAAGTAGCAGCAGTTAAAGAAACATCAATGAGTTTTGATAAAAGAACTATTCAATAAAAGTTTTATGAACTTGCGTTTTCACTGCACTTGCTACTGGATTAAGTCATGTCAACTTCTAGTCATAATTCAGTTAGAACCTTCTTGCATATGGACAATAGATAAAAACACATGAACTGTTAAGTGAAACTATTGTAGCATTTCAAACAAAACATATCATAGCAATTTTAGTCATCGAAAGTCAATAAAAATCTTTAGTTATGGATCATCAAGACAAACACTTTATGGACCACCAGATGTCATCGCAAAACACTCCGGTCATGCAGAAAATGCAATTCAAAATGCACCACCAACGAATAAAAGACAGTGAAACTGATTCTTCGTCATCAATGTTGTCACCAATGATGGATCGCCGAATGAATAAGATCTCAACTAAAGCGATGTCAGCTATGGACCTAAGCAACGGCCAACAACCTGACCCTGTACAACAGAGCACCCAGTTGTCGCTGATGCTGCATCAGCAGCAGAAGTTTCCGCACCAAAATCATCCAATGGAACAACAAATGTACCAACAATTCAACCAGAAGGCTATGCCAAGCCAGCTCATGAAAGTCGGGCCGAACCACAATGCGTCGCTCGCCGATTTTCGCTCCATCGTTCACAACCAGTCAGTTGACGACCTTATTGCCAGCCGGGATCAAATTAATGCAATTGTCAATGCGCAAAAACATTCCGATTATATCGTGTCTGACTACATGGACAAAATTCAGACAAGAATAGCGCTGCTTGAGACAGAACTCAAGTTCGCCGATCGAAAACTACACTTGCTGTGTTCAGAATACAACGAAATGCTGACTAAAATTGAAAAACTAGAAAACCTAACGATAGCTCAACAATCTGTTCTCGGGAACTTGATGGATTTGTGCAACAAGCAAGACGCCAGCGTTGTCAAAGCGGCCCAGGCCAACATGGCCCAGTTGTACGGAATAAACCCGCAAGACTTGTTGGCGAATCGCGTTGAACAGTTTGTTGACCCTTTTGGACCGATGGCCGATTCAACACAGACCGAGTTCAACGAAATGCTTGAAGATCTGAAGAACGAAGCAATAATCGATGGCATGCGTAGCTTAAACAGAAACAAGCAAAAACAGAACAGCAAAGTTCATCCGCAAATGGCGTTTCCTATTTTGAGCGACAATTTACAGGAGTTTGAGGGCGATGCTGACTACGAAGCGCTGATGGCAATGCTAGGCGCCCAACCAAATGCCCAGAATTTTCAGTTTTTTCGGAATCTCATTGAAAGTAACGCCCCGGACGAACAACGAGACGCAATGAACCAACACCTACTGCAACAACATAATGCGATGGAATTACTTAAAAATTTGAGTGACGAGCAATTCAACGCGGATGTGGATTTTTTTCGTAGTGGCGAGTTGAACAAAAGCCTCTTTAGTAGCCTGACCACTGACGGTACTGCCGGTCACTCGTCACTCGATATGATTTACGAGGATAACGAAGAAAAGGCGGACCCAAAAGAAATCTCGCCAATTAACGATAAAAGCAACTCGAGTGCTGACAAGAAAAGTGAAACTGGTGCGGAAGCAGGAAGTATTGAAAAAGGTTCGAAAAAATCAAAGGCGAAAAAGAAGAAGCATCAACAACAACTGCAACAGCAGCATCTCCAGTTGCAGCAATCCGACGACCAATTAATTCACGATATGGTGGAGGATATACTTAAAATTGAAGGCTTGACAAACTTGCTAAGCAAAAACCAGTTAGATAAACTGAAGGTTCTTGTCAAAGCCAACTTAAAGCAATTTCAGTTCCTGAAAAAGCTTGACAACAACTTTTTGACTCTGCTTGTTAATCCATCATCGTCACTGTCGTCTCCAAAACATCAACTCACGTCGCTCCAAGAAGAAGATCAGAAGTTTTCAGAACTCATCTTGAAGATTAATAAAAATATGAGTACGTTGAATGTTCTGGAGTCAAGCAAGGTGTCAACGGAAAAGTCGCCAGTAAGCACTTCATTGTACAACGATGATAAATATCTGCAGTCTCTGAAGAAATCGCTTGATCGGCACAACTCAATGCAACTGCTGCTCCACATGCAGCATCCAAACCTTCAATCGAAATCTTCGTCAGATTTGCTGTCTGACGATCAGCTAGAGTGTGAAGAAGGTTCATCAAGCCCACCACCGCCAGCACCCAACGGCGATTCGTCTTTCCATTACAAGTCAGAGAACGAAGATTTTTCTGGGCTCGAACAGGAATGGAATCCATTTCATGTTGACGTCATGCTGATGAAGGAACAAAAGAAGATGACAGACCCACTTTCATCAAACAGCTTGTCTCCATATCGAGTTGGAGGTCAAAGGTCTCCGAAAAACACTAAGAGTGACTCAGGGCTATCATCTATGTCCGGTTTCTCAAGTTTTGAGAAATCTCCCAATTCACCCTCGAATTCCTCTTACGACATTTTTCACCAGCGAACAAACATGCGGCAAACTATGTCAGGTCAGGACTACTTAAAAATGCTGACAAACTATCAGCAACTGAAAGCCCGCGCTGAGGCTGAACCAGCACAACAAATGCAATATAGTTATGGAGAACCACCAACGGCTGAACCCCCGCAGCCATCATCTTCTGACGCAATCTATTCTGAAGAAAACTTAAACTACATCAAAGAACTGTCGCAAAACGTTCCGATTTGTTCAATATATGAAAACAAATCAATTTTTGACAACATGAAAGCGTCGATGAACGCCCAATCGGCGTGGGAAGCTTTCGTGAAAAACCAACATCAAGGCGCATCCAACGCTGCAGGTATGAAGAGCTATCCCGACTTGATTGTCAGTCAAGATAGTGCAAAAATGAACAAAGTCGCGCTAGATTCTCAGCCACGGCTGGATGCGTTGATGGAACAGAAAAAAATCTTGAACCAGCAAAAGCTTCAGTTGAAGCAAGAGCAGTTGCAGCAAAAATTACGAAAGTCACAGGCTAAACAAAGAAGTCTGACTGACCACTTGGTTTACTATCCTTCGCCAATGACTATTAGCGACTACAATTCTAGCATGAGTCTCGAGTATCAGAAAGAATATCCGGCGCAAGGCAGCCAACAAGGGAATTACTATCAGGGCGATGCGCAAAACGTTCAACACGACGAGTTCATGCAGCAAGCCCATGCACAACAGCAAGTTCACTTGCAGCAAATGCAGCAAAAACACATTCAACCACATCATGACCCAAACGGCTCAAAAAAGGCTGGTGCATCTGATAAGGCTTCATATTTAAACAAGGTCCACGCATGGTTACCGGAAATTAAATTGAAGAAAATTTCCAAGCGATATCGGAGCCAGTCTTTACCCGGGGAAGTTGAAGACGATGACTACTACAAGAGCCAGAGCTATAAAATGAATTTGAAAAAGCATTCCGTCGATGAGAATAAATCGCAATCACAAGGCGCTAAAAAGAAGGAGATGTATGTCATGAAAAGCTACATGAAAGGCAAGAAAAAGCAGCTAGCACACACAATGTCTAACATTATGAACAAGGCGAAAGTTTATCGTCGCCACAGTTTCAGTCACCACACGTCCGACGACGACGAGAACCAAAGCCAGCAATCTTCATCGCAACAGCGTGCCGATCGTTCTGCATCGTCAGTCGGCCATTCCAAGCGAAGTTGTTCAGACACAGAAACAGACGTGAGTTCCATGTTTTCTGATGGCGACGAAAATGAACTATACGAGTTTGAACAGAACCAGCAGGAGCCACTGCCGCAGTTCGCAACAATGGGCGAAACACTGCCAAAACCTACTGATACTGGAGATTCAGACAAGAACTCCGATAGACCGGTTAGCGACTCTTCGAATTCCAGCAGGAAGAAAAACCAAGACAACCAGCAGGATGTGGCCGCTTCACAACAAATTGAAGCGAACACTTCCGAACAGAATTCGTTCAATTTGAACTTTTCCAGTACCAGTATGGAGTTTGCGGTGAGTCGCAAAGTTGGCATCTTCAGGAAGAAAAGCTCAGTGACAGACGACCGACCCCAGGGAACAAATGTCAGTCCAACATCAACAAATGTTGACAAATTCGAGCGCGTTTTGGAGCCATCTTTGGATCAAATGGGATTGCAGAACAAAAAAAACCAACCAGTGCATTTGCTAATGAAAACCCATTCGATTTTCGTAGATTCGATGGATGATGAGAACGGAACAAAACTCAATGAAAATAGTGTCGAACCACCGTCACAATTCCAACTTGCAGCCCTGGTTCCGTCTCCACCGGTTCCTTCACCCCGTGGACCCATTCCATCACCTCGTTTTGAACATTCTCGTTCGAACAGCATGAAGGGAAACAGTTTAGACGTTCCCGGATGCAGGGAAGATGAAGATAACAAGTCTCAGCATTCTTACAGAACGATTTCTTCGTCACGACGTCAAAGCACAGAAGATTCAATCGATACTGATGATGAATACTTTTATTATGAGATGAGAAATCTCGAAGAATTGGAGCGCAACAGCCACATGGAGTCGATTTTGCAAGACGACAAAAACGAACTCATCAATAACATCATTCAGCTTGACACATCTTTAGGACAATGTGAACATCAACCCGACGAGAGTGTCAAAACTCGGATGGGGTATGTACTGCATGAACTCAAGTCAAAGGTTAAAATCCGTGACGCTCAAGATGACAAACAACAAGATGCGATGAACAACAACAACCGATCGAAGAATATTCATGACAAGTTCTCGATGGCAACCAACATTCAAGATATGCCGTGGAACAGAGATTCAGATGACGATTACGATGATCACATGGGTCAAATTAATCAAATCGAAATGGAAATGAGAGACTCCAGCTACGGCAAGGTGAAGAAGAAAAGGAAGAAAGGCAAGACTCAAAAATACGCCGAATCGTCGTCTTCGGGTGATGACGACAAGTCAATTCTATCTGGTTCACCCACCCACGACGACTTCCATCTGAACGTCGAGAAGTTTGATCGACACTCGCAGTCGTCGGGTGTGACTTCAGGACCCGATTCACAGAGTCAGTCCGATGACGAAAACGAACCTGTCGAGTCTGACAGGTTTGCTGAAGACTACGGTGACTTTAAACAGCGACAAAAAAATGAGCGGCTCCTCGAGCATTCACAGCAGCCGCCCCAATATGGGGATGATGACCGAGGAGCGAATGTAAGCAGGGTTCAGTCTGACGAAGGCGCTGCAATACAGACTGAACTTAGAAGCAGTGGCGAAGGAAAACCACCGCTGAGAAAGCTCATGCAACTGTCGTCGACGATTTCCACCGACTCAACATACCAGGATTCGGGAATAAGTGATACAAGTGGGGGCCCTGGAGTCATGAGCAGTAAGTGGAAGCTTTTGAAGACGCTGAAGGAGCGGAAAGAAATGAATAACCAGGTGAAAATAAAGGAAGAAGAAGATGGTGTCAAGGAGAAATCGGTAAGTTGTCCCATTCACTCCAATTGAAAAACATCCAAAGGAAAAATCATAGCCATCTATTACATTAGTATGGCTATGGAAAAATGAAACGCGCTCTTGCAAAAAGAAGTTTTCGCGTATGAAAGTCTTCCTGTGAAAACTTCTCGCAGCAACAGGTGCGTTTTAATTTATTGTTCTTCTTTTATTTTCTTACTTTATTTTCTTAATTTCCTTTGACTTTCAGCCTTAGTTAGAAAATAAGAAAACTCTTTGAATTTCACCACAAAAATGTTCACATTTAATGATTAGACTTGTTTACTCTGGTGAATCATACGTACCTGAAGTTAATTATTTAAACATAATGCTTATAAAACGCGTCCATTTTTCAAGTGGAAAAGTAAAATTAGGTACTTACATCGGCACGTCTGAAAAGTGTACGTCGTTTAAGGGCTCAATGTATTAAAATGGAATGGGCTCAAATGGACCCAACTTGGGAAACACAAATTTTATAAACTTTTGAGACAACTTGAGCACGTTCCATGTTGTTGTTGATTATGCTTTATTACCGCTCGACTACTGTCATTTATGGGTTGAGCACGTTCCATTTTGATACAAATTCTTTAAGGCTACCGTTAAAGTTCTTATTCTATGATTCACCAGTCAAAACATCGCTTCGATTCCCGTTTGCTAAATCAAATTTAATGTATTTATAGGCTGGAGTCTCTGGCGATGGAGTGCGAGGCATCAACAATCCCAATGACAACCCGTTCTATAGTAACATTGACAGCATGCCCGACATCCGACCAAGGAGAAAGTCGATTCCTTTGGTGTCTGAGCTTGTAAGTAGATTGATTTAGTCTGTGCTTCATCGTCAACTTTCTACGCAATGGCCATCAAATGAAATTCTACAATCTTTCACTCTAATTCCTATTTCCCCAAGATAAGAGTGTTTTCATGCAATCTGACCATAGACACAATTTCATGTTCTCCAAAAACAATAATTAACCCAATGTTCTACGTTTCTTTATTTCTTCTCCTGAATCTCTGTATCTCTTTCTTTCTCTCTTTGTCTCTCTTGTCAATTAAATTGTATATCATGGAAAATATATTCGTTATAAAACCCTTCTTTGTATTCAATGTGGATGTAACCAGGTGCTCAAGGTATAAGAATCAGACCAATTTAAGAACCCTCCTTAATGTTTTGCTAGAGTGACTTGGCTCAGGTCGAAAAGAGTTTGCAGGCAATCACTTGACAGAAATAAACACTTTTGCTCATGAAACTTTTCGTCTCTTCGACCTGGACCATTAAATCAAGCTTAGTTATTCGAAAAACTTTATTTAATAGTAACTTTTCATTATTGTTGATGCTCGAGAATAAGGAGTTCAGAGCTTTTGCTGCTGCAAAAATGATGAATCAGAATGTGAAATGAAATTTCGCCTACAATTGTGTACCTTTTCCATTAGGCAAAATTAATATTTCAGTTTCGAGAAAGCAGAAGCAAGAGCTACGAATAGCTGAGACGAAAAAAAATTATGATTTGATCTGCCTTTCCTAGTCATGCTTTTAGTAACTTGATTTGTAACTTTTAGAGTTCTTTAGCATATTCAACTTGAAATTTTTTAGAGAAAACTTTCAAATATATTTCTTACTTTTAATATATTTCATTAGTCAATCTTGCAACACTGGTTGCTATTAGTCTTGATTGACTTTTTATTAGCTTTTTTGTGTTAAATTAAACCGATTCTGAACCTTTTTCGTCTTTCTATTCAAACACAAAGACTATGGCTGCTACAAAAAGAAATGCTGGCCTTACGTCAGCCATCCCTCGACCAACATTGAACGATGAAGACTTGGTAAGACTTTTCTCATTAACTAAACCCGTGCCAGTGTACTGAGTTTTTTTTCTTTCTTTATCAAAGAAAACGCACGTTTATAAGAAATCACTTCAAGCTCTAATCTACCCAATCTCATCTACGACTCCACACAACTTTACGCCTTATAATGCAACATCACCAACCTACTGCTATGAATGCGAAGGTAAATTTTTGCAAAACTTGTTCACAAATGACATGGGTTTTCTCATAACGATTATGGCAACGTCTTCCTGACTCCGTATATTGTTTAGCTGAAATTCATCACAATTTTAACATTTTGGCGTTCTTTGTTTCCAGGTTTGCTTTGGGGAATAGCACGTCAAGGTGTACGCTGTACTGAGTGTGGCGTCAAATGTCACGAGAAGTGTAAAGACTTGCTAAACGCCGACTGCCTACAGAGTAAGACTACCTTGTTACTCCAGTTGTCAAGTCCACTTTCTCTTAAAGTTCTCTGATATCCTTAATGTATATGTGACATGTGCTTCTCTCTCACTTTTTAATGACTTATCCTTAAACCTCAACTTGATTTTACCAACTTCTAACATTTTTTCTATTTTTAAGCCGGAATGATTATTGAACAGAAAAAAAGTCCAATTAGAAGTCTGTAGAAGTTTAAACATAGATTTATTTGGAAAATTTTAATTTTGAAACTTATTCTTTCGATTTGAGGTACTCTTAGATCTTTTGATTCACACACGCTGAAAATTCACAAGAATGTTTAGCGCCAAAGTATATAAATTGATTAGGTCCGGTGTCCTTAGGCGTAGTTTCTGACTCCGTCTGAACTTGAACAATCAGATATTACCGTGTTAAATTGTAGTGTGTTTTGCAGGGGCTGCCGAGAAGAGCTCGAAGCACGGTGCCGAAGACAAGGCTCAGTCAGTGATGACAGCAATGCAGGAGCGAATGAAACAGCGTGTCTGTGACAAACCGGAAATATTTGAATTGCTTAGGTAAATTTTTTAGTAACATTGCAACTCGTATGTCGCAGAAGTAATGAATCGCCTGCCTCTTAACATTCAAATGTTGACCCGTTAATGACCATACACGTGGTTTCATCACAATTCCATCCTTAATTAAATTCAGGGCCATTTTTTGCTGTGATGAAAAGAGCCATTCAGGTCACATGAAAGCTGTTACTCAAAGCGTCCTCGACGGCACAAGTAAATGGTCTGCGAAAATAGCCATTACAGGTTTGCATTTTGCCAAAGTCATAAAAAGCGTGAAAGTCGAAGTTTTTAAATGTTCTGTCTTTTGAGTTTTAACATGGATCTTTATGCTTTCTCTTGAGCCTTCAACAGCTTCAAAGATATGAGACACTATCACAACAACAGAAACATAGTATAAACCTACTTTTTCATTGTTTTGATTTCATTTCATCTCTCTTTGATTATTTTGAGTTCTTGTCGATGGATATTTTACATGATCGTCAAAATTTAAAAATGTTGTATAATGACAGTTGAGAATGGTCGGACTGCATAAATTCTCTTTTGGACTGCATACATTCCGCATTAAGTTATACTTCACTTTAAAATTTTCTTGTTCATATGTAAACATACATATCTTGTTCAATTTGATGTGTTTTCAAATGTTTTGTTTTCTCGCTGTTTATACTTGGGTTTAATTTGAACTGATTTCGTGGTTTTTAATGGCTTGATGTTGACTTGAGTATAGAGTTGAGGGGGCGGGGGGGGGAGATTTAATTAGGTGGATAGCAAAATGTATAAATGAAAGACATCGAAGTGAGATGGCACCACGAAGAAACCTGAATCTTCCGAAAATTTCATTACGCCTTTGAGTTTAATTGATCCTAAATGTACGTTGTTATTATTAAGGATGACTTTCGGCGTGGATCCTGATACACATATCGACACTGTTGAGCAAGCAAAGGCATCAACAATCGAAGGAACATCCAAATGGTCGTGTAAACTGTCGATTACAGGTACAATTTTTTTTAAACATTTCATGACTTCAACAATTAACATCATATTTAAAATTGAAACGTCAAAACAGAAGATAAAACAACTACATTAGATCACAATATATCACGAATTATCACTTATTACCAAATATTTTCAAGAGTGTATGCTAAACTTTTCTATTTTGGGGGGCTTTAAATTGTTTTGGGATTTCATTGGAACAAAATAAAATTCATCAAGCACTCAAAATAGGAGTTGAAAGCTTTCCAAACTTCTATGAAGCAATCTCTCCTCTAGTTTCTTTAAAATTCTTGCAACAATTTCTATCGAACTTTCTTCCTGAATTTCTCTTAACATTGGCATAGACTTTACTGTTATGGACAGAATTTTCACTATTTGTCTTTGCATTTTCCTTTCCATTTAAACTTGCATTAGGTTAAATTGAACTATTTAACTTCCATAGTTAATCAAATACTTAGGGAAGTTTTACAGCAGCCCTGAATTTGTAGATGTTATTGGTGCGGGGAATCAATATTTTTCGCCAAACTTAGAAGAATTAGTTCAATCACAAAATTTAGCACAATACTCAGAACGAATTAACACAATTGAGAACTGCCATTTGTATATAAATGAAAATGTTTGGTGTCAGAAAAAGCAGCATATTTATACAAACATTTAAGTTTGAGGCAACCAATAAATCAAAAAAATAATTATTCAATAAAGTTATTGATAAATTAGACATTTCTTTAATCTGTATTTGTGTTAGTGTCTACAAAAATGGCTTTCTTAATATCCAACTCCAGTTGGTTGTCTCTTTAAAAACGATTGAGTTTACTACAAGACCCATTGACTAGGTGTACTCAGAGCAGGTTTAATATTGTGATGTTGTTCAGTAGCCTGTTTTCAATCTGTTCTTAACTGTTGCATGCAGTTGAAATCTTTTCTGTGTAAAATGGCTTGATATCTATGTAGCGTTGAATTCTTTAATTTGGTTCGACTCTTCTCAATTTTATTTCAAACTCTATATTTTATTTCAATTTAAGCAAAACATTCTAGAACCTTTATCATACAAGAAATTTTAACTGGTGAAAAAACGACCAATGGTAGAACCTGTAATTTTCAAGGAGGTTAAAAGTTTCAACTCAGCTTCAAGTGTGTTAGAACTTGTTTCCCCATTTGACCTTCTTAGAGATGACAAAGGCAAAAGTCATTTTTTCACCATTCAGCACACATTTTTGCATACTTTAACTTGTGCAATTCTCTCACCGACTTTTAACACTATTCTCACAACATAACAAACATAAATATATACAGCTGTTTAGTAAATATGTTTAGTTAAAATTAAGGTTGTAAAACAGCTTGTTTTTGTCAATCTTTGATGAAGTACTAACAAATAACTTTTTATTTTTTCCTCGTCGCTTTTGCTTTTAATTACGCTTGGTAAAGTCATTTGCGCACAGGGTCTGATAGCAAAAGACAAAAGCGGTACAAGTGATCCTTACGTGACAGTACAGGTGGGAAAAGTTAAAAAGCGTACCCGCACGATGCCACAAGAACTTAATCCGGTGTGGAATGAAAAATTTCATTTGTAAGTGTATTGCTGATGGTTCATCTAACTTTCTCCTCTGTGTTAGGGTGTCTGAAATTATTTTCTGGAGCCATCATTTGCAATAAACTTCAAATCGAAACCTATTTTTGTTCCACAGTGAATGTCATAACTCGTCCGATCGCATAAAAGTTCGTGTTTGGGACGAAGATAACGATTTAAAATCGAAGTTGCGTCAAAAGCTTACTCGAGAATCCGACGATTTTCTCGGTCAGACAATCATTGAAGTGCGAACCCTTTCCGGTGAAATGGACGTATGGTATAATCTTGAAAAGAGAACCGACAAGTCTGCTGTTTCCGGCGCCATCCGACTTCACATATCGGTAGAAATCAAGGGAGAAGAGAAAGTGGCCCCATACCACGTTCAGTACACTTGCCTCCACGAGAACATTTTCCACTATTTATGCGAACAAAATATGGGTCTTGTGAAGTTGCCCCAGACCAAAGGCGATGACGCCTGGAAAATATACTTTGACGAAACACCCGAAGAAATTGTGGACGAATTCGCCATGCGATACGGCAAGTATTAACGTCGCGAGTTTAGTGTGTTGTAAGTGGAAAAGGGAAGATATTTATTCCTGGAAATTTTACGTTTCGTTACAGGCATAGAACCAATATATCAAGCCATGACCCATTTCCATTGTTTATCCACTAAATACCTTTGTCCTGGTGTCCCTTACGCTATGAGCTTCTTGTTAGCTAATATAAACGCCCATTATGCACACACAACGGCCTCCAGTGCTGTCTCGGCTAGCGACCGGTTTGCGGCGAGCAATTTTGGCGTAAGTTTAATCGAAAAAAAAATGTATTTTTTCAAGTAATTAGTATTTTGAAAATTTGTTTTGCAGAAAGAGAAATTCGTTAAACTCTTAGACCAATTGCACAACTCCTTGAGAATTGATCTTTCGTCATATCGTACAATTTTTCCGGCCTCATGTGCCGATAAGCTTGAAGACTTGAAATGCATCGTGGATCTATTGACTAGTATTACCTTTTTCCGCATGAAGGTAAGCCAGAGAGTTCTCAAAAATGGAAAATGTCTTAACTTGCTATTTGTTCAACAGGTTCAAGAGTTGTCATGTCCACCACGTGCTAGTACGGTAGTAAAGGATTGCGTGAAAGCTTGTCTTAGATCTACCTATCAATTCGTCTTTCAACACTGCTACGAACTTTACTGCAGAGAATTCCAGGTAAGGAAATCAAACTCTTCAAACGAAAACGTCATTATCATACGTTCCACTTACATTTCAGGTTGATCCAAGCGAGATGAAACATGATCCGGAAGATCAAGGTCCGAAACTCGATTCACTCGATTTCTGGCATAAGCTCATTGCGTGCCTTGTGTCCGTTATCGAAGAAGACCGTAATATATACAGTCCGAAAATGAATCAGTTTCCACATGAATTGATCGTTGGCCAGCAATCTGCTGCCACAATTTTTTCATTGCTAGCCGTTGACATTAAATATGCACTGGAGGAGCATGAACAGGTTGGTCCTATGTCCACTTTCTGGTTGAATGAAGATTTCTCATGAACAACTCTTATCGTTATAGCATCGTTTGTGTGAATCTTCGGCTTATATGAATTTGAATTTCGCTGTCAAGAGGTTCTATGTAAAACACATTAAGGACGTCCCTCCCTACAAAGGTTCCGTTCCTGAATATCCCGCATGGTTTGAGCCGTTCGTAATGCAATGGTTGAATGAAAACGACGATGTATCGCTAGAGTATTTAAAGGGTGCTTACGCGAGAGATAAGAAGGACGGCGTAAGTAGCGCTACGTGTTTAATCCAACTTTTCTTCCATTTTTCATTCTCTTTCTCTGTCTCTGAACATTTCTTTCTGTCCGCTGATCTTCCATGACTATAAACGCTTTAATCTCTCATGATCATTGAATTCTAGTTTGTAAGAAGCAGCGAACATGCACTTTTCTCCAACTCCGTCGTCGACGTATTCACCCAACTGTCACAATGTTTCGACGTCGTCAGTAAACTTGAATGTCCCGATCCCGAGATATGGAAGCGTTACATGAGGCGGTTTGCTAAGACAGTCGTTAAGGTTCTTCTATCTTACGTTGAAATCGTAAAGGCCGATTATCCGGAGCAGATGAAAAACGAAGCCATCGTAAGAACTTCAAAGTGTTGGGTTTATTTTTAGATTTTAATTACTTTTTTGTTTCGCATAGGCATGTGTGCTAATGAACAACATCCAGCAGCTTCGAATTCAGCTCGAAAAAATGTTTGAGTCGATGGGAGGCGAAAAGTTAGAAGAAGACGCAGCAAATATTCTTAAAGATCTGCAACAGCAATTAAATAATATTCTTGATGAACTGGCGTTGCAATTCGCGAACAGGTAATTTAAAATTTCCTTTGAATATAGTTAACACTAATAAATATCTTCCATTCTAGTCTCAAACCCTGCATATCGCAGAGCGTGCGAGAGCTTGGCGAACGTCTATTCGGAATAAAATCAAATGGACCACAAGCTAAAGCAGGATCCACTGAAGCTGATGAAGTTTTACGTCCGTTGATGGACCTTCTGGATGGTTCTCTTACGTATGTTCAAAAATATTAATTAATGTTTGCTTTATTTAAACAGGAATTTAATTCACAGAATGTATGCACAGTCCTGCGAGAAAACGGTCTTGAAGCGCTTGTTGAAGGAACTATGGAAGATTGTAATCAGAACCGTCGAGAAGACCATCGTTTTGCCACCCATCAACGACAAGACTGCAAGTTGATGGAATTATTCATAATTGAAATCTTGTTTAACTCTTGTTACTTTTCCAGATTATCTTCAAAAATCTCACCGACAACGCCAAGAATATTGCTGCGAACGCAAAAATCGAGGACATGGGTAGACTCTTTAAAACTCACATTTCTTCGAAACAAGATGTTAAGAGTACTTTGACCAGCGTAATTGAAGTAAGTTCAACTATAAAATGTTCAACAAGCAAAGTTACAATTCAATTCTAATTTCAGCTTGAGAAGAACCTTTCGTCGAGCCAAACGGCTGTCTTAAACATCTGCCTTGACACAATTAAACAATACTTCCATGCTGGCGGTAACGGACTCAAGAAAACGTATCTCGAGAAATCCACGGAACTGCAAAGCTTGCGATACGCACTCAGCCTCTACACTCAGACCACAGATGATCTCATCACAACTTTCAACACCACCCAGGCCACCAATATGTCTCAGAAGGGCGTCCAAAACACACCGGCACAGGAAGGTTTGTATTCGCGTCGGATCGCCAGTCGTTTTCACGTATTTTTTACGATCGTGTGTGAGGTTTTCTTCCCCTACAAGCAAAATCTTATGATCAATTTGCAATGATATCCAATCTATCTTTCCTCTCTAACTCCTTTTTAATTCGCGGGTGGACTTGAAATTTTTTAGAACGTCGCCGAAGATGTCTTGAACAAGATGAAAACGCTGAGAACACTAACCAGCCACCACCACCTAAATCCAAATTAGGACAACTTCAGAGTCAAGGTTTTAATTTAAATTTAGTTAAAGTTCTAAATAGTTATGGTTCTGTCAGTTCATCAACTCATGATTTCTTAGATCAACTTACTTGCTTCAGTTTTTACACTTTCAATGCTTTTTTGGGTGGGCGATGACGATTCTTAGGACGTAGATGAGTAGATGGCGCTCGCTTGGACATCATTTTTGCTGCATGATACTGCCAAGTTACTGAATTCATAAGCTGAACTTTCATTCTTTTGATAAAACACTGCCATGTCGATTTGGTCACATAGTACACCTAGCGTGCCACTTTCACAGGCTCTTAGACTGTTTCACAAAGAGATGTACACTAATGGCGTTTATCAAATATGGATCATACCCATAGCTTGTTGTGCCGATAGGGCACAAAGTTTTTAGAAGATTTTACACCACTTTATATCGAGAAAATAATTCGCTGAACGTTTTTCCGAATTACTCGTTTTAGATTCAACTAACGTGGACGACGAAGTCATTGGAGAAGTGTCAATACAAGTCGACTTGTTCACTCAGGCAGGGTCTGGCGAACACAAAGTTACAGTTAAAGGTGCGTGTGCCCGTATGAACTAGTTTAAAATGCAAATTAATCAAAATTCCTTTCATTTTAGTTATTGCTGCGAACGATCTCAAGTGGGCTAGTCCATCTGGAGTTGTGTTCCGACCTTACGTCGAAATCAATCTTACTGGCCCACATCTTCAAGACAAGAAGAGGAAAATGGCTACAAAATCAAAAACTAACAATTGGTCACCAAAATATAACGAAACGTTCCATTTGTAAGAATTTTGCTTGTAGTTTTAAAACTTTTGTGCTAAAATTTTGATTTGCAGCGCTTTCAATACTGCCTCAGAAGAACAACTTGATTTTTACGAGCTTCACATTTGTATCCGAGATTACTGTTTCGCAAGGGAAGATAGACTTGTAGGGGTGGCTGTATTGCAGCTGAAAGATATCGTCGATCAGGTGAGACTTTTCTCAAAGCTACCAGTAATGTTTGTCTCATTACAAACTTAAAAAACTTCCAGCGTTCGTGTGCACGATGGCTTCCACTCTTCAAAAGTATTCCGAAAGACGAGACTGGCTGGACTATTTTGCGAATCTTGTGGCAAAGAAGCAACGACGAGGTTGCAAAGGAGTTCGTCAAGCTCAAATCGGAGATACGTCAAGAACCATCGCAAGAAAAATAAGCACTCTATACAGTTGGAACATAGTTGTTCACCATGAAAACAAAGACAGCGGTGCGTGGCTCCATTCACTGACCCACAATGCGACATGAGCCCTCACCTAAACTTTCTTGTATTTTAAAAGTTTGCATAAAGTTCCATTTCTTCTCAGTCAATGCCTTGTCAACTAATTTTTCTAAAGTACGATTGTCTTTCATCTCAAATTGATCACAAGTTATTCATAACAATCCAGTAAATAATTTTTCAACTTTTAAGCGACATTGCAAACCAAATAAGGTCTTGGATATGTAATAAATTAACGCCAAATGTAAAAATTAAAAAGCCTGAAGTCTTCTAGTGCTTCTCGAACGAGTTTTGGCCACAACGTGGTCTTCTCTCGAAATTTTTACAAGACCACAGGCTCGTTAATTTCAAACTTTTTGTTGTACAACCGATAACCAATTTATATTACAAGCAACATAAGCTCAAACTTCACGAAGTATCCTACAATGTTAGACAATTTTGAAACTCCAAATTTAGGAACTTTCGAACCACAAATTCATGAGCACACTTTCTTTTCCTCTTTTCTTTCTCGAAGTTAAAAAGTTTTAATCCAGACCATTGACAGTTTTCAGTCAATTTCAAACAAAAAAGTTCATCCAGAAACAAATCGCCAGATCGGGACCATTGTGCATAAACCAAGGCATTAAATGAACAAACTTTGATTAAAAATATCGTAATTTGAAGATGTCACAAGATTCTGGATGTGAATTAGATCGAAGTTTACAAAATACGAGAATACAAAGTTCAACATTCATCTCGTTGTTAATCAACTTTTTCGATCAAAGTTATTAAGAAAATCAAAAAAATTAAGTTAAATTTGAACAATGTTAAAAATTATTGATATAAATTATCGTTACAAGGTTTTGAATTAATACATTGATCAATTTTCACCGGACTTGTCGAAAATTTGATGAACATTGATGAAATATTTATTCAACACTTTGTTAACCTGGGGTTGATAACTCATTTATAATCATCAAAGGGAAATTCATGTAACACGCAACAATAGAAAATCAATAAATTGTTTGATGCAAAGAGCTTTATGAACGCTTACAGCTAAGGAATAGTTAAGAAGCGATTACTTTAAAGTGTTACGTATTATGTGAGTAAATTTCTAGTATCCAGGAATACAAAACAAATTGTGATCATAAAAACTTGTCCTGAATAACATTTTTTTAATGAGTTGAACTTTTTAATATTGGTCGCGGTAATTTAATGTAATTACATTTTTTTAAGATTTTTAATTAAGTTTGGTGAATTTTTCATATATTATTCAGATCACTACAAATTTTGAATTGAAATTAATGTTAAATTTTGCCGTATTTATCGGTAAAACTTGAAATGTGTGAAATTATTAAAGACTTTATATCGTAAATAGCCGATCAGATAAAGTGAATGACATGAAGAATTAACATATGTAAACATAATCATTTAGTTATATCATAAAAATGAGAGTAAATATTATATTAAGAGATAAATTACGTAAAAGTTAGTGAAAAGAACAAAATACAAAGCGATCAATAATTTTAAAAAGAATATTCTTGAAAATATAGAAACATAATTGAAGTTGTTTATTAACGTCTAATATGAAATCTTTTTTTCTCGAAACAAATAGTATGTATTTATAAAAAGTGGAATATCTGCATGAAAACATTGTATAAATAAAATTAATCAATTTCAATAACATGCTTGTTTACCTCTTGCGAGAAAAATATTTCAGATTCCTAATTCAAAGCAGTTTTGGAGATTTATTTTACAGTTTATAGCATCACAAATTAAACATAAACTGGAAAATTTATTTACACTTATTCTCCAAACGGTTTGTGCAACATTCAAAAATCGTCTATCACTGTTGTTATGTTATAAGTTTTTCACTTCACTTGTTCGAAATTCGAAGTTTGTTGGACGATTTGTTTACAACAGAAAGAAGCAGAATTTTTAAATAATTCTGATTCACCGGGTTATACTCATTAAATTTAATAAGAATTGTGTGCGATATTACCGACTTCATAAAACTAGAACGGTGAGATTAAATGAAAAGTGTGAAAATCGTGAACTGGTGTGACTAATGTCAAAAAACATAAATTTGTGCAACAAATACTAGGATATATGCTGCTTTTTATGTTTTTGTCAAATCCTAAATTAAAACTAGAAAATATTGAACTAGTGAATAGCTACAGAGCTGAGAAGGTTGAAACTGAAAGATTGCAAGTTAAATGGACGTGATTCGTGAATAAATAAGCGAGAAATCTTGGATTATAAAAAAGATGTTCTCGCAAAACGCCAAGTGTGCGCTGCGAGACAATTAGTGATAATTTCAAGAAAATAACTCGTCTGTCATTGTTTTTGCCGACAAAATTAATGAGAAAATCGTTTACAATCCCTTAGATTTACAAGATACCTCAATTTTTTAATATAATTAATTTCCATTTTTGAATCATTGCTGTCGCGTGCCATCTCGCTCTTGAAGTTCGAAAATCGTGCTTCTCGCTCTGAATATCATCGAAACGTGCGCTTTTTCGATGATAAACAACATTTCATGTAAACAAACATGATTCACGATGATACATATTCTGGTTTTTGTATGCCACTTGCCATCTGCTCGTGTTATTGCCGGTTTTCTGTCTTTTTACGGGTTCTTTCGCATGAATTTTGCTCGTTTTAGCTGAATTAAAATTGTTTTCAATGATTTTAGGGAGGGATCGTCGTATTTTCAGATTCATCGTCGATTGAGGGTTTCCTCTACTAACACCTTTTACTGTGGTAAAATTCAAGAAACAGTCATCATGATGATGGTCCCTATGTCATGGATCGTCATGCTTCTTGTGCCATCTCTAGTCGTATCAGCACCATCAAACGCCGAAAAAGACATGAAAGGACCGGTTTTTCTTAAAGAACCAGATAACCGAATCGACTTCTCGAACTCAACAGGATCTGTTGTTGAATGTCGTGCTAACGCTTCTCCACCACCGGAAATCATTTGGGTCAGAAGTGATGGTACGGCTGTTGGAGATGTTCCGGGACTGCGACAAGTTCTGCCCAACGGAAATCTTGTTTTTCCACCGTTCCGCGCCGAAGATTATCGCCAAGAAGTTCACGCTCAAGTCTACGCCTGTCTCGCTAAAAATCAAGTTGGATCTATCATATCTCGGGATGTTCATGTCAGAGCCGGTGAGTTGAATTTTCATTTATCAGCTGTTAAGGTTGTTGAGTGGCGTGCAAAACATGCGTCAACTCAATCGTCTTGACAGCTTTTCTAAAGCCCTTTGACAATGTTATTGTGGGAAACTATCGAATGTGAGTAGTGGCGGCGCAACATTACGACACCGACATCAACAAGGAGTACGTGATACGAAACAACGCTGCAATTTTGAAATGTGTTTTGCCGTCATATCTGTCGGACTATTTGACCGTAGTTTCATGGAAAATCGACGAAGAAGAGATAACATACAATGATCAGCAATACGGTAGCCTTCGAAAAACAAACGATTCCCGATTCCACTTCCTTCATTATCAGTTGTGTCATATCTCTGAATCTTCAAGCTTCAAACAATCTGTCTTGTCAATCGAGTTCCATAAATTTCAACCTCGACACTATTCTTTTCACAACTTTTCGACCAAAAGTCGCCAACCAGTACTACGAATCGGAGGTTCTTTCGGAGTACATTATCAAAGGCAATGCTGTCGTCATCAGATGTTCGATACCGTCATTTGTAACAGATTTTGCCAGAGTTGAAGCATGGCTAGGAAGCGATGGTCAGGAATTTAAATACGAAGGAGAAGGAAGCAACTTTGGTAAACTCCGATGATGCTTAAGTGGAGGTCCAAAACCTGAAGCCCCATTTAACTTTATGATTTTGTTGAATTCAAATTATACTTTGTGAACAAAGTCAACCCACCTTTCAGTGATCAATCAGTACTACGACCCCGGTTTAATGGACAAAGAATACGTCATGAGGCTAAACTCTGCAATTCTTCGCTGTTCCGTTCCATCTTTCGTCGCTGATTTCGTTTACGTGGCAGCATGGTTGGATTCCGATGGGAAGGAATATGTTCCGACAAATGACTTCAGTGGAAGTAAGAACTGCGAATGATGAAGCTGCAACTCCCACTACCATCCCTTTTATTTAATTTAATTTGATTCTACTCGAATTAGATTCAATGAAAATGCATCCTTACATTGAGAAAGACCTCAAAACCATTTTCAGTTATAAATCAGTACTATAACCCTGGGCTGATGGATTTTGAGTACGTTATGAGAAAGAACCCGGCAATCCTTCGATGTTCCGTGCCGTCGTTTGTCGCTGATTTTGTGTCTGTCTCGGCATGGGTAGATTCTGATGGGCAGGAATTTGTTTTGCCTGACAAGTTCTCAGAAAGTAAGGGTTATCGTTGACACAAAATCATTCCTTCCTTCGTCCCGTTTATCATTTTGTTTTATTTTTGCATAACTATTTGACTCGTAAGCTTCGAAGCAATTTATAAAGACGCGTCGGTTTAAACTATTTCAA
Organism: Belgica antarctica; assembly: GCA_000775305.1. Lineage (NCBI taxonomy): Eukaryota > Metazoa > Arthropoda > Insecta > Diptera > Chironomidae > Belgica > Belgica antarctica. The sequence continues at coordinate 124,974 of JPYR01000022.1, forward strand.
TCCCCTTTCAGTGATAAATCAGTACTACGATCCTGGATTAATGCCGAAAGAGTACGTAATGAGAAAGAATGCTGCGATTATTCGTTGTTCCGTGCCATCCTTTGTCGCCGATTTTGTTTACGTTTCTGCGTGGATAGATTCTGACGGAAACGAATTTGTTGCATCAAACGACTTCTCAGAAAGTAAAGCTGACTTAGAAACACCGATTCCTTCTCCCAAGTTCCGTTTTAGATTCTTTTAAGATTTGAAAATTATTTTTTATACGATATCGTTGCTTTAAAGTCGTGAACCAATATTACGACCCCGAAATTCTTGGCAAAGAATACATCATGAGAGGTAACGCGGCGATTCTTCGGTGTTCCATTCCGTCCTTCGTTACGGATTTTGTCTATGTAACCTCGTGGATTGATGAAGATGGTATTGAGTATGCTTCTTCTAAAGACAACACTTCCGGCGCTGGTAAATCATGAACAGAGTTGTGAAATTCCTGAACCTGCTGAATCCTACATTCCGTATTATAATTTACATTCCATTGTTGTTCTACAGTGGTTAATCAGTTTTACGAGGCAGAAGTAACAAACGAATACGTAATGCGAGGAAACACAGCAATTCTACGATGCTTAATTCCAAGCTTCGTAGCCGACTTCGTTCAAGTTGTTGCTTGGACAGATTCTGAAGAGGAAGAAATATTGCCCCAAAAAGATGTTTTGAGCGGTAATGATCCACAGACTGCAAACGCGTTTTCCCTTCATCCCATATCCTTTGTATGCTTTCAAGAACTACAAGATGTGCATTTATCATTTCTTCAGTGGTTAACCAAGTGTACGATGCGGAAATCATTAAAGAGTACGTCATGCGAGGCAATGCTTGCATTCTTAAGTGTAGCATTCCGTCGTTTGTCGCTGATTTTGTTCACGTCGTGTCGTGGATCGACGATGAGGATGGAAAAGAATTTGTCAGCAGTAATGACTATAACACTGGTAGTGAAAGAATTCAAAGCATAATTTGCTTATTTCAATTACCAAAATACTCCCGCTTATTTTAAGTTCTCAAATTGAGTTGTTGTTGTTATTATTTTGTTGTTGTAGTTATCAATCAGGTGTATGAAGCCGAAATCACACCAAACGAATATATTATGAGGGGCAACGCTGCGATTTTGAAATGTTTGATCCCAAGCTTCGTAGCAGATTTTGTTCAAGTTTCTGGTTGGATAAACGAGGAAGGGGAAGAGATATCAGTGGGTGAAAGTTTTAGAGAGGGTAAAACAGAATGCAATGAAATCAAGCCTTATCCACGTTCCAATCCTTTTTGTAAACACATTAATTTTGGTAATTATGAATTGCGTTTTAAAGCTGTAATCCAGTATTATGAAGTGGATGCTGATAAGGAATATGTTATCCGTGGTAACGCCGTCGTCCTGAAATGCAAAATACCCTCATATATCAGTGACTTTGTGAGCGTTGACATGTGGCTCGATTCCGAAAACAATACTTTCTATTCAAATGTCTCAAACGTTGAAGGTGTGGAAAGATAAATGAATCATTCAAACTCCCGCATCCCGAACATTTAAAGTCACCTTTATTTTCGTATAATTGAATTTCATTTTATTGTTTGAAAATCTTTTGAACTTATTTTGAAGCCGTCATTCAATACTACAAAGTTGAAGAATTCCATCGTACATAATTTCTTCTATTCAAACGTTTCAAACTGGTGGTGCGTTGAAGGTGTGAACTGGTGGAAAATGTGGACTTTTTCCCGTTCGATCTATTCAACATTTAATATGATTAATTTATTTTTTCACTTTACTTACAAACAACAGTGGCTAAACAGAACTTTGAAATTCGTGTAATTGACGAGTTTGTTTTGTTGGGAAATTCTGGAATCATGCGATGCTCAGTGCCTTCATTCGTCACCGATTTCATTCAAGTCAACTCTTGGCTGATACTTGATAACGATGAGTCGACAGAAATAAATGTATCTCAAATCGGTAAACAGAGTCGGAGCTTGAAACTATTCCGAAACATTCCCATCCCAGTCATTTTTCCAAACACGATAAAATCATGATTTTATTGTTTTCTCTAACAGTTGTCAACCAATACTTTGAAGCTCAGGTTTATGACGTTTTTGTCATGCGAGGAAACACAGCGATTTTTAAATGCAATCTGCCATCGTTTGTGAGTGATCACGTAGACTTGTTAGAATGGATTAGCACTGAGAACACTACGTACAAGCACGGAGCCGAAGAACATGGTGCGGAGACATGCTTTGTCGAGTTAATCCGGATCCCAAAAACTTTTATTGTTACAATTTTTGATTCCATTTTCAACGCCTTTTGTTGTCTCATCCAAATTTTCTTGTGTTTCTAGTCGTTTCGCATCACTATTCAGTAAATGTCATGGACGAACACGTTTTAAAAGGCAACACAGGGATTTTTCAATGCCACATTCCAAGCTTTGTATCTGATTTTGTTACCATCGATGCGTGGATCGAGGATGAAATCGGAGAAGAATTTCGCAACACGGGGGAACACTTGGGTAGAACTTTTTGAAATTTAGTTCTGTCATTTAATCAAAAAGTTTTATTTTTCTTATTTCTTTTATTATTTTGACAACCTCAATCCTTCCTTTTTAAAATTATTTTGTTCCACAAGCCTAACGGCTTACCTTGATCCCAAAATCCTTCTTCACATAAGATTAATGCATGCCAAAAAGATTTGATTCGAAGCATGTTCAACCTGTTGAATGTATTTCAGTGGCAATGCGATCAAAAACCTTCAAACCAAATCTTTTTCTAAACGGAACAATTGCGATGGGTGGAAAATGAGTTTATTGAAAACAGCAGTTAATTATTCTGTTTTTATTTTCCATCCATTGCAATGAAAAGAAAAGTGAATAAAATCTAATGTTTATTTTCTGTTCTCTATCGCGCAATATTGTTAGACGGCAAATACTTGGTTTTACCATCTGGAGAACTTCACATCCGCGAAGTTGGACCCGAAGACGGATACAAAAGCTATCAATGCCGAACCAAACATCGCTTGACAGGAGAAACGAGACTCAGTGCAACGAAAGGGCGACTTGTCATAACTGGTGAGTAGAGCACACACTTTAAGTATGGTTTAAAATTATTCACAGAATGTTTAAATGCAAATGTTGGAAAAATAAATGAACTTCACTAGTTTGGCCATAAATAAGGAATTGGCAAAAAAAAATCCAAGATATACTAAACAAATAAACATTTTGTGGATAATCTTTTAAAAGCAAATCATCAAAATGTGTGAAAATGTAAAAAAAAACACTGACACAACTGTTTTGATGGTCTGTTCGAAACAAGTGCTCAAAAGAATGATCAAATTGAATGCAAGAAGTGTTCAGAAAATAATTTTTCTCTTTTTGCTATTCAAAGACCGTCCTTTTTTATTCAAGATTCAAACGCTCTTTTCATAAAACTACCGTGACATTTCTTAGTTTATTTTATGGTAAACTATAAAACAAAACATCAGTTTGAATTTTGAATACGAGTGTTGAGTTATTTGGCAGTTATTTAAAAAGAAATGAAAATATTTTTAAAATTTCTGTAAATAAAATATTTTCAAGTCTTGCAATGGCTGGTTAAGGACACTTTCTTAGCTCGCCATAATTTTAACTTTTAAGTAAACAATGAAAAGTTGAGCGTGATTCAAAAAAGAGGAGAGAAACAAATTGAAAAGTTTCAATGCTGTTTGACGCTTCCATACGGAAAGATGTTTGAGTGATTTTAATGAATTCGCGGCTTTGTTCTTAAAACCAAATTAAATAACTGTCAATTTTTTGTTATTTTTTGAATTCTCATTGAAACATCAAAGTTTTGAACAAAGACTTAGTTTTATGTTCCATTCTTTAAGTTTTGATTAATTTTGATAAATCGAGAAAGAAAGAAAGAGGATACCCAGGAAGTTCAAAGACGCGCGAGTTTCAACATAATTCTATGAGAATTGTGAGTTTACCTAGACCGGTGATCGGAAATGACTGTTGCAAGGCACAACTTCAATTAAAAATATTAAATTCGGTTCAGAGAAAAAACAAATCTCAACTGGGACAAACTTTACACAATTATTTTCACCTAGAACCTATTGGGAGTGTCAGTCCGAAACTAAATGCAGGAAATGAACAAAAACACTTCAGTGGACAGCTTTCAACTGACATAACTCTTATGAGTTGTTCAGCACAAGCTTTTCCAGTCCCTGTGTTTAGGTGAGTAAGTTCACGACGTGTTTGGGCGCTTCTTATAACGTTGACTTTTGCCTTCACGGATCTTTTTGTGTGCGTTTAATTTCGAAACTTATATCTAAGCTTGATTTGTGATAACGTGAAGCTTTTCACCAACCCCAATGGTTGCATAACTTTTATTTATTCTTCGTAT
>JPYR01000022.1:129405-168014 GCA_000775305.1 Belgica antarctica
TTTTTTTTCTATATGAAAAGTGCATTTCGCACCTTAAATACAGTTTCTGCCACTTGTGAATTAAAGTTTGGTATTGGCAAAGATGGCTTGTCAAGAACAGAATGGGCGAGTTCCATTCCCATGCGAACTTGAAAATCCGGTTTTCACTTCGGCTTTGATACACTTTTCCATTGCTGTAAATTTATATAGCGGGCGCTTTTCATATAGACTACTTGAGCAGCGGTGGCGTAATTGCCGCCCCTACAGACGGGACTGCTGAGCCACAAAAGTCAGTTCTTCGGAACTGGTGTTTATGTGGTACATCCTCGGCCGAACGATTCTTAGCCGAGTATTAAAGGCCCTTGAAGAATTCGGTGTTCGACGAATCGTTTGATGTTGTCCCCAAATTTCAATACTCTTTTGTAGTATTTGGGATCTGGTGAAAATATTCAAGTAATCGCGGGAGCAACTAGTATGAATGTTCTTCGTCCAGCTCAGGCATACCAAAAACCTGTTTTCCGGTACATTTAAGGAATAGTTTGAACATAGTTTCTTATCTTTCTTAAACGCGTCTCTGTTCGTCTGTTTTAAACGATGAACTATGACTGCATTTCCTGATTTTCTCTAAAAGAACCATTTGGAAGTGTCAGCTGGTGGCGACATAAAAGTCATTTGGGGCAAAGCTGGCCGTCACACCGGGATTGTATGTCCTGCGCAAGCGTGGCCACAAATCTTCTTGATCAAATCTTATTGGTAGATGCCAGCTGCAAACTCTTTTTTGAATCGCGTATCTTCCAAAACTGACGTTAACTTGTAATTGTCCTGTTAAAGAACCAATCGGAAGTGTCAGCCCCAAAGTTAATGATGGTGACAAAACTAAATACATGTTGCGTGAACGTGGAAAACCAATAAGCCTTTTGTGCCCGTCGCAAGCGTATCCAACTCCAGTATTCAAGTAGGTTGATAGTCTTAGAAGATGTTCGAAGTTCTCTCAAGAATCGCGCTTGATTTTTCGTTAACTCTTATCGATTAAGTTTTAAATTAACGCACTCTTTTGATCTCAGAACCCATTGGGTCGGTCAGCCCAAAGGTTAATGCCGTTGATGAGCTTAACATTTTGAGAAGTGCAGCTAACAAAACTTTGAGCCTCCTCTGCCCTGCCCAGGCTTGGCCAACTCCTGTGTTTAGGTACAACTTTTGAGTTTCGTATAAATCACTAAAAAATCGAGCGTCTCTGGCCGTAGTCGTTTAAACGTTCTAGAATTCTCAAACTGTTTTACATGGATTTTTTTTTTCAAAGAACCGATTGGCTCAGTGGCCCCGAAAGTTAACGCTGGAGATGACTTAAAGTCAGTGAAAACTGGGACTCATCAAGCGGTCACTTTGCTCTGCCCTGCCCAGGCGTTCCCAATGCCTGTATTTAGGTCAGTGAAACAAAAAGCGGGCCGAAAATCACAAAACTTCGTTGTTATTCACTGCACTGAAAAAAATTCTGGTTTCTATGAAGTTTTCTTCTTTTCATGATTTGAGTGCGGTCAACTTTTCGACATCGTTCATTCAGTACATTCAAAATTTTCTTTTCATTTGACTAGAACCGATTTCATCAACGCCACCGAAATTGTCAGTCATTGACGCACGTCCGATGCTGATTCCACAGAACAATTCGTTTTCTCTCGTTTGCCCTGCCCAAGGTTGGCCAGCTCCAGTATTTAGGTAGCAAAAGTATTTTAATTGGTCTTTGAATTTAATGCCTGTGGATTTTCTTTCTCCGGTTTCGGTATTCTTTAATTAATATTAATTTGTCCTGATTTTGACAGAACCGATCTCTTCAACGTCACCTAAATTGTCATCAATGGACACCCGACCAATTATTGCGTCTGGCAACCAGTCGTTTTCTTTGCTTTGCCCTGCACAAGGATTCCCAGCTCCTTCATTCCGGTAAAAATTCGTTGATCTTCTACGGTGTTCTCTTTCTTTACGGTTCGACCAAAAACTTTATTCCTAATGTGTGCAATTTGTTCATAGAACCAATCGGTCTGAAAGCCCCCGTATTCAGTTCTGATTCCAAGGGCAGCATTTTCGAGCGCGCTATTGACTCGACTCTGAGCCTTTTGTGTCAAGCTCAGGCGTTCCCAGTTCCTATGATAAGGTACAAGTGATTTTTTGTTATTCCTGAGTATCCGCTTCTTTCTTCACTCTCTCGATCGAATTTACCAATCTTTTGTTTAATTTCCTTCAGAGCCAGTTGGATTTAAAAAGCCGGTTTTTAATACGGAATCAAAAATAAGTCAGTTTGAAAAGCCAAAAGGAATCGATATAAGCCTCCTTTGTCAAGCTCAAGCGTTCCCAGTTCCAGTTTTTCGGTAAATTTGTCAAATTTCTAAGCGTGTTTGAATCTAAAACTCGGATGTCAAAACCTAGTATCGCTTTCTTGTTTCTCGATAATTTTAAAGAAAATCAAATTCGTAAGTTCATGTTGACGTAGCTTTTATTTTTTCTTAAGAACCAATCGGCTTCAAGGCACCCGCTTTCGCAAATGACGTGAAAAGTATTTCAATCACGAGATCTGAAAACACTCCGTTTGAGCTTTCGTGCAGGGCACAGGGCTATCCAGCACCATTGTTTAGGTACTAAAAGTGTTGTCACCATCCAAACTTTGTGGCTTCAACTTCGTTGGCTGCTAGTTTCTAACGCTTAAATATCTTTCTTTCAAGAACCTGTTGGGTCAGTGTCCCCAAAAATTTCTGGAGGTCGTTTACAAGAACTAGAAGTCCAGTCCAATATTTCGTTATCAATTTTATGTTTGGGCCAGTCATTTCCAGTCCCTTCCTTCAGGTAAATTGCTTGTGCAATCAACTGGAAATCCATTTCTTTCTTTCTTGCGGTTTCTATTTTTCTTTGCGTGTTGATTATGCAATTATTTCACCCATCTTAGAACCGGTTGGTTCAGTGCCTCCAAAGCTAACCGGAGATCGACTCCAAGAACTGAATATTCCAAAGGGTGAACCATTTTCAATTCTCTGCTTGGGTCAGTCATTCCCAGTTCCTTCGTTCAGGTAAAACTAAAATCAGTGCTTTGAACATCCCAATGTGTTTTCCCTCCGATTTTTTCCTCGATGAAAGCAATAACTTTATTAATTTTTTCAAAAGAACCTATTGGATCGGTGAAGCCAGTCATAAAATCCAAAGTTATTGAGTTCAAAGAGGTACCAACTGGTGGTTCATTCGTTGGTCTTTGCTTTGGCCAAGCGTTCCCAGTTCCTGTTTACCGGTAATTTGTTTTGATTCGTCACAAGTTGTCGCCGTTCTCTGTCAGTCTGTCATTGGTTCCATTATCCCCGTTCACCGTGAAGAATCTCTCCAAAATTTAAAGTTGAACACGTATTAACTTTTATCTCTTCTAATCAAAAGGTGGTACAAGTTTATCGAAGGATCACAGCGCAAATCACCTGTGCCACTTGGCGACCGCATTAAGCAAGTTTCAGGAACTCTGATTATCAAGAACGCTGTCGTAGAAGACTCTGGAAAATATCTTTGCGTCGTAAATAACTCAGTCGGTGGAGAGAGCGTTGAAACCGTTCTCACCGTCACTGCACCACTTTCTGCAACGATCGAGCCAACAGTTCAAACTATTGACTTTGGAAGGCCAGCACTGTTTACCTGCCACTTCTCTGGAAATCCCGTCAAGACTATGAGATGGATGAAGGATGGAAAGTTCATTGACCATACTGATGCCATTTTAAGAATCGAATCGGTGAAGAAGGAAGACAAGGGAATGTATCAATGCGTAATCAAGAATGACCAGGAAAGTGCACAAGCAACAGCAGAACTGAAATTAGGCGGTCGATGTAAGAGCTTTTGGAAATCTTAAAGGACTTTTTTAATCAATTTTATATTCTTCAGTCGATCCACCAATCATTCGTCAAGCATTCTCGGAAGAAATTCTCCATCCAAGCAACCCAGTTTTCATCAAATGTATTGCTGGCGGTAATCCAACTCCCGAAATTTCCTGGGAACTCGACGGCAAGAAAATTGTGAACTCTGAACGCTTCCAAGTTGGTCAATATGTAACTGTCAACGGTGACGTCGTTTCCTACCTGAATATCACATCAGCTCAAACCAAAGACGGTGGTCTGTACAAGTGTATCGCGGCCTCGAAAGTAGGAGTTGTTCATCATGCAGCAAAACTCAACATTCATGGTTTGCCCTATGTTCGACCAATGGAGAAAAAGTCGATCGTATCTGGAGAAACACTCGTTGTCACATGTCCCGTCGCCGGTTATCCAATCGAATCAATCGTCTGGGAACGTGAAAACCGACTTCTGCCCATCAACCGGAAACAAAAAGTTTTTCCCAATGGAACACTCATCATTGAAAACGTTGACCGCAACCAAGATCAAGCTACTTACACGTGTGTTGCAAAGAATGCAGAAGGCTACTCAGCTCGGGGATCGCTAGAAGTTGAAATCATGGGTAAGTTTAAACTTTTTTTAGTCTCTTTTTAAAATGTTTCAACATGATTAGAATAACTTTACTAAAATAAGTGTTGAGATATTTAAAAAGACAACGTTAAACGAAATGAAACAACACCGACAAAAAACTTCGATGCACTAACGTGGCCAGAATAAATCGAAAAAATATCCAAAACCGTTGAAATCCATCAAAATGGTAACAAAATGTATCATTGAAGTTCTGCCACAAATCGTTCCGTTCGATTTTGGTGCCGATGAAGTAAACTTGGACGAAATGGTGTCAGCAACGTGCACTGTGAATAAAGGAGACATGCCAATCGAAATTTCATGGATTCATTTTGACACTGATGGCAACGAGAGACGCTTGGCAACAAACGATGGAGTCGTGATCACCAGAACAAACCAACGCATCAGCATGTTAAGCATTGAAACAGTGAAAGCCAGACATCGCGGAAATTACTCATGTATTGCGAAGAACAGGGGCGGGACAACACAGCACAGCGCTAATTTGTTCATTAACGGTTATTGTTTTTTTTTTGTTAAAAGAATGGATCAATAGAATTTTGCAATTTGAAGACTGCAAAAATAAATGACATTCTGGTTAAAGTTTTACCTCAGATAAATCCATTCTCTTTCGGAGAAGACGAAATGAATCTTGATGACGCTGTTTCTGCTGTCTGCACAGTAACCAAGGGAGACGTTCCAATACACATTTGGTGGACGTTGACAAATCCAGATCTGTTAGAATCGAGAAATTTGTCTGCAAGTGATGGAATCATGATAACAAGAAACAGTCCTAAAATTAACATGTTGTCAATAGAGGCTGTAAAAGCTAGACATCGTGGAAATTACACATGCTATGCCAAGAACGCTGCAGGCGTGGCTAGCCATAGTACATTCTTACATATAAATGGTTAATTTCAATGCAAATAACTAATTCCAAACACCTGAATTCCACGATTTTTGCAATTTGAACGGCTTAAGAATGTCGAATTTATTTTAAATACGAAGCATCGATCAACCTCTTAGTTGAACAGCTTAGATAAATCTGTTTCCTTCTTCAGTTCTGCCTCAAATCGTTCAATTTGAGTTCGGCGATGATGCTGTTAATGTACAAGAATCCGTTTCTGCCATGTGCTCAGTGAACAAGGGAGATCTTCCCATAAACATTTGGTGGTCTTTGAAGACCGCTGACGGAGAACGAAATTTATCAACGAGCAAAAGCATTGTCATCGTTCAAACGGGAAACAAACTGAGTGTCATCAATATTGAATCCGTTGAAGCCAAACATCGTGGAAATTACACTTGTTTCGCTCAAAATAGAGCAGGAACCACTCAACACAGCGCTTACTTGTCCATTTTTGGTAAAAAGTGACGCAGCATTGATATTAAATATTCATAAAACACCTCAACCTGTTCAAGAATTTTGCAATTTGTTCGATGCCTGAATAACTATTATTCTAGTGCTGCCCCAAATAACACCGTTCTCTTTCGGAGACGATCAAGAAGTGAATTTTGATGAAGCCGTTGCTGCAACCTGTATTATCACCAAAGGAGACTTGCCGATCAATATTTGGTGGAGTTATTTTGACGATATTGATGGATATTATAAAAATTTAAGCACTAGTGACGGTGTCGTCATAACAAGGCCAAGTCAGAAACTGTCCTTACTCAACATTGACGCTGTGAAGTCTCGTCATCGAGGCAATTACACATGCTTTGCCAAAAACAATGCCGGAGTCACTCAACACAGTGCTTTTCTTTCGATCAGCGGTGAATGATTTAACTTTGTCACAAAGAAACTAACTCACCCGATATAAATCCTCAGAACTTTGCAAATATGTTTTCTTATTAAATATCGATCCCTGTAGTCCTCCCTCAAATCCTACCGTTTACGTTTGGTGAAGAAGACATTAATCTCGATGAAGCAGTATCGGCAACGTGTACCATCACAAAAGGAGACATTCCAATGCATATTTGGTGGTCGCTTCACGACGCTGACTTAGGTGCTGAAAGCAATTTGTCAACGAACGACGGTGTCATGATTCTCAGGAACAGCCAGAAAATCAGCTCTCTTAATATTGATGCTGTTCAAGCAAGACACCGGGGGAATTATAGTTGCTTTGCTAAGAACAAAGCTGGAATAGCTCAGTTCAATGCATTCCTTTCTGTCAACGGTTATTAATTTCATGAAATTACTCAAAAATGTGCAATTTTTCATAAGTTTTGCAGTTTCTCAAAGAAATCTGAGTTTTGAACGAGTTCACCAAAAAGCGAACCTGTTTTTTTTTTCTCCTAAAGTGCTTCCATCGATTACTAGTTTCTCGTTCGGTGAAGAAGAATTGAATTTCGACGAATCAGTATCTGCAATTTGTTCAATAACCAAAGGTGATATGCCAACGAGTATTTACTGGCAGTTTAAAGAAGACGGCGAAGGTGAAGGATTCAATCTCACCACTAATGATGGATGATTTAACTTTGTCACAAAGAAACTAACTCACCCGATATAAATCCTCAGAACTTTGCAAATATGTTTTCTTATTCACAAGAAACACTCAGAAAGTCAGCATGCTAGCGATTGACGCTGTGAAGGCACGTCATCGTGGAAATTACACATGCTTTGCGTCAAACAAAGCGGGGGTTGTTCAAAGTTCAGCGTATCTCGCTATAAATTTGTTGAATTTAATCAAAAACTAATCTGAATTTTGCAATTTTTTCCCGAAAACCTGAAACAACTCGTGTTTGTAATCTTCGAAATTGCATTTTCGATTATAAAGTTACAGCAGTTATTGCACCGTTCAGCTTCGGCGACGAAGAACTAAATCTTGATGATTCCGTTATTGTAACTTGCTCGGTGACTAAAGGGGACCAGCCCGTCACAATTTGGTGGGAATTCAACAGCGGCAACGATAACTTGTTGAAACGCAATTTATCAACCGACGACGGAATCGTAATAACAAGAAAAAATCAAAAAGTTAGCATGCTTGAAATAGACGCAGTGAAAGCTCGACACAGAGGAAATTACACTTGCTTTGTACAGAACAAGGCCGGAGTTTCACAACATTCTACATATCTGGCGATGAATGGTTATTCAACTGTTATATACACTCACTCATTCCCTTTGAATTTTGCAATTTATTTCCTTCTCTAAATCACATTTCAAGTACTTCCCGAAATTGTTCCGTTCAACTTTGGGAAAGAACAAATGAATCTGGATGACTCAGTGACTGCGATGTGTTCGATTGTCAAGGGTGACCTACCAATGAATGTATACTGGCAGTTTTTTGAAACTGATGAATTGATGAATTACAATCTGACTACAAATGATGGTGTTGTCGTAACAAAACCCAGTCAAAAAATTAGCATCCTGGCAATAGACACTGTCAAAGCAAGACACCGTGGAAACTACACATGTTTCGCGCAAAATAAAGCTGGCGTAGCGCAATACAGCGCCTACCTAGCAATCAACGGTTACTCAATTTACATTTTTTCATACATCCTTCTTCAAATTGTGCAATTTATTTCCTTTTCTCAATACATTTTCAAGTGCTTCTCGAAATTGTGCCGTTCAGCTTCGGAAAAGAACAGATGAATCTCGATGATTCAGTTATGGCTTCTTTACTGAGCTCGATGAACGCATGAGCTACAATTTAAGTACCAACGATGTCGTTGATACTAAGCCGAGTCAAAAAATCAGCATTCTTGCCATCGACGCAGTAAAAGCAAGGCATCGTAGAAACTAAACGTGTTTTGATCAAAACAAAGGCGGTTCATCGCAATTTAGTGCTTGGCATTGAATGGTTTTATTTAAAGCCATTATATTTTATATTTGTATATTTAAACTCAGAGTTTTATGATTTGACACAAATTTGATTATTCTAACTATTCTTTTTACCGTGAAAGTTCTACCAATAATTGTGCCATTCAGTTTCGGGGAAGAAGAGTTCAATCTCGATGATTCTGTTATGACGTCGTGTTCAATCACAAAAGGAGATCTGCCTTTGAAAATTCATTGGGTATTTTGTGAGGTCGAAGATCAAATGTGCTACAACCTAACGACAGGGGATGGTGTCGTCATAACTAAGCCCAGCCAGAAAATCAGCATGTTAGCCATAGATTTGGTGAAAGCAAGGCATCGCGGAAACTATACTTGTATCGCCCAAAACATGGCAGGAATGGCTTCAAACTCAGCTTACTTAGCGATCAACGGTTCGAAAATAATAATCCTAAATAGTTGAAAGAATTTTGCAATTTAAAGTTTGTTTAACCAGTTCGTAAGAGAAATAGTTGCCAATAATTGCGTAAAATAAAAACCATGTTTTCAGTTTTACCTCAAATCGTTCCGTTCAGCTTTGGAGATGAACAAATAAATCTCGACGACTCAGTCATGGCTTCCTGCTCTATCATAAAAGGAGATCTTCCACTAAAAGTGTACTGGCAATTTTTTGAAACTGATGATACTTTGAGCTACAATCTGACAACAAACGACGGTGTTGTAGTAACGAAACCAAGTCAGAAAATCAGCATTCTTGCCATCGATGCTGTCAAAGCAAGGCATAGTGGAAACTACACGTGCATCGCTCAGAACAAAGCTGGATTAACAAATTTCAGCACATACTTAGCAATGAATGGTTAGACTTAACTTTTGCTAAAGGACTGTATGAAAAACTAAGAATTTTGCAATTTTTATGAAATCGTCAATTTAAATTTGGGAAAATGTTTGTTCTAAATTTGCCAATAATTGCGTGCGATTATTAAATATTTGCAGTTTTTCCTCAAATCAGTTCGGAGATGAGCAAATAAATCTTAATGACTCTGTGACTGCAACTTGCTCGATAATTAAAGGAGATTTTCCATTGAAAGTTTACTGGCAAGTTTTTGAAACTGATGAGACTTTGAGCTATAACTTGACTTCAAACGACGGTGTTGTTGTTACCAAGCCTAGTCAAAAAATCAGCATTCTTGCAATCGACGCTGTGAGAGAAAAATATCGTGGAAACTACACGTGTACAGCACAAAACAAAGCTGGAGTAGCGCATTACAGTGCATAATTGACAATTAATGTTTTTATTCTAACAATGACTTACAACTAATGATGGCATTCTAATAACAAGAAACAGCCAAAAAGTTAGCATGTTAGCGATTGACACAGTCAAAGCAAGGCATCGCGGAAATTACACGAGCACTGCACAAAACGAGGCTGGAGTAACGCAATACAGTGCTTATCTAACCATAAATGGTCATGATTAAAACTACGTACTTCAAAAACCTTGCAACCAAAACTGATTTTTTTTTAATATGAAATTAAATCCATAAAAGTTTAAATCGCTTTACATCTACAGGTTCTCTAAAACTCAAACAATTTTTATTCCTAAAGTCCTTCCACTTATTGTCACTTTTAATTTTGCTGACAACGAGTTAAATCTGGACGACTCCGTTACCGCAACTTGCTCAATAACCAAGGGCGACCTTCCAATGAAAATTTGGTGGGAGTTTAATAGTGGAACTGACGATTCAATGAAACACAATTTGAGTTCCAATGACGGAATTGTAATAACAAGGCTCAGTCAAAAAGTCAGCATGCTAGCGATTGACGCCGTCAAAGCGAGGCACCGTGGAAGTTACACCTGTCTATCTCAAAACAAAGCTGGATTCACACATCATTCTGCATATCTGGCAATAAATGGTCATTAAATGTTTTCAAACCTAAGTTCGGAATTTCGCAAATTGTATCTTTTAATTACCTCAATATCATTTGACTTTTCAAGTTCTGCCTCAAATCGTACCGTTCAGTTTTGGAGACGAACAAACCAATCTCGACGATTCAGTCACTGCAATGTGCTCAATAATTAAGGGTGACCTTCCAATTATAACATGGTGGAGGTTCACAGAATCGGACGGTAGCATGAGCTATAATTTGACTACAAACGACGGTGTCGTCGTAACAAAACCCAGTCAGAAAATCAGCATTCTTGCCATTGATGCCGTAAAAGCAAGACATCGTGGAAACTACACTTGCTTTGCTCAGAACAAAGGCGGGACGGCCCAATACACAACTTATCTAGCCATGAATGGTTCGGCTTTAACTTAACTTATTGTTTATAACTTAACTTAAATAAGAGTTCTGCTATTTATTTTCTTTAATTTCTTCAAGTTCTGCCAATAATTGCGCCATTCACGTTCGGGGAAGATGAATTGAATCTCGACGATTCAGTCATGGCTTCTTGTTCAATCACAAAAGGAGATATGCCATTAAATATTTATTGGACTTTCAATGGCAGCGAACAAATGTTCAACTTAACAACCAATGACGGGATTGTGATATCAAGAAACAATCCAAAGTTTAGCATCCTTGCCATTGAGTCCGTCAAGGCCCGTCATCGTGGAAATTATACGTGTTTTGCATCAAACAAAGGGGGTGTTGTACAATACAGTTCCTACCTAGCAATAAACGGTGCCGTTATAATGATTATTTAAATGATTCCCCCATACAATCTTTCTGATAGAAATTTGCAATTGATTCATATTTTCTCAAAAAGTTTTGCCTCAAATCGTTCCTTTCGCATTTGGCGAAGAAGAATTTAATCTCGACGAGTCCGTGACAGCAACTTGTTCAGTTAGCAAAGGAGACCTTCCACTCAAGATTTGGTGGGCACTGGCTGATAGCTTCGAGTCTATGGCTGAGTACAATATTTCGTCCAATGATGGAATCGTCATTTCAAAGGCAGGCAACAAGCTTTCTGTTCTTAATATAGAAGCAGTAAAAGCTAGGCACCGTGGAAACTACACTTGCTATGCTAAAAATAAAGCCGGAATATCAAGGCACAGCGCATATCTTGCAATTAATGGTTATTTTATGTTATTTTAATTAAATGCCTTTTAAAAGAATTTTGCAATTTATCGTACCCACAGTTCTGCCAATAATTGCACCCTTCAGTTTCAATGGAGACGAATTTAATTTCGATGAATCGGTAACCGCAACTTGCTCGATATCCAAAGGGGATCTGCCTGTTCATATTTGGTGGACTTTAGCCGAGAGCTTTGATTCGATTGCCGAGTTTAATATTTCCACAAATGACGGTATTGTAATTTCAAAGGCCGGAAACAAACTTTCTGTGCTGAACATTGAAGCGGTCAAAGCTCGTCATCGAGGCAATTACATTTGCAATGCTAAAAACAAGGCTGGAGTTGCCAAACATAGCGCTTACCTATCAGTGAACGGTTAATTATTTTTGCTTGCTTTCAATGTCTGTTTTATTTTTAAAAGGGTTTTGCAATTCGAAAAACTTTTCCAGTTCTTCCTCAAATTATCCCGTTTACCTTTGGGGACGATGAAGTAAATTTTGACGACGCCGTTTCTGCGACTTGTACTATTACGAAAGGAAACCTTCCCGTTCATATTTATTGGACTCTAGCTGATAGTATTGATTCAGTGGCTGAGTTCAACATTTCCTCAAACGATGGAATTGTTATCACGAAAGCTGGCAACAAGTTATCGCTTTTGAACATTGAAGCGGTGAAAGCAAGGAATCGAGGCAATTACACATGCTATGCCAGAAACAAAGCCGGTGTAGCCAAACACAGTGCCTATTTATCAGTGAACGGTTATTTTTCCGACTATTACTTTTATGAAAAGAAATTCTAAAAGGAGTTTGCAATTTGATCAATTCTTCCAGTTCTTCCTCACATCGTGCCATTTAATTTTGGCGAAGACGAAGTTAACTTTGACGAAACTGTTTCTGCAACCTGTACAATCACTAAAGGCGACCTTCCGGTTCATATTTTTTGGACTCTTGCCGATAGCATTGATTCAGTAGCCGAGTACAACATTTCCACAAACGATGGAATTGTTATTTCAAAGACCGGCAATAAACTTTCTGTATTGAACATAGAGGCGGTAAAAGCAAGGCATCGAGGCAACTACACTTGCTACGCAAAAAATAAAGCAGGAGTTGCAAAACATAGCGCTTACCTATCAGTGAACGGTTAATAAACTTTTACTCTTTTCTTTCTTGACACATTTCATGAATTTTGCAATTTGAACAAAAAAAGTTCTCCCAGCAATCACGCCGTTCTCGTTTGGCGATGAAAAAGTTAATTTTGATGAGGCAGTGACTGCCACATGCACCATAACAAAGGGCGACCAGCCAATCAGCATTTGGTGGATGGTTTTTGATGATATTTATCAGATTGAGAAGAACTTGAGTACAAGTGACGGTGTCATGATAACAAGAAACAGCCAAAAGCTAAGCATTCTCGCCATCGACGCTGTTAAAGCCAGGCATCGTGGCAATTACACTTGCTTTGCCCAGAACATAGCTGGAATAGCGCAACACAGTGCTTTCCTTTTCATTAACGGTGAATCAAACGATTTTGTTTTCTTCAGTATCCCCTTTAGTTACTCCTTTCACTTTCGGCCTCCCAAAACACTTTGGAGCGATGGTTTCAGTTCAATGCATCTTGGGCGAGGGAGATCTCCCCGTTAAAATTCTTTGGAAGTTTGAAAACAAGCAGATTGAGTCTGACTATGGAGTAATGATTAGCGCACTCGGTGCCAGAGTTAGCAATTTGATGATCGATTCTGTTGAGGGCCGTCACGCTGGAAATTACACTTGTTCTGCTAAAAATAGGGCAGGGATCAAAACCTACACTGCTGAACTCGAAGTCATCGGTACTGAATCAATTTTTAATTGTTCTCTTTTTCTTCTTTTCATCCCATTACCAATCCTTTAAAGTTCCTCCTCGTATATCTCCATTCAGTTTTGGTGACGAACCTTCTAGTTTCGGCGACACTGTTTCTGTTCAGTGTACGATAGCCGGTGGCGACACGCCAATTAAAGTTATCTGGCGATTGAATCACGAGACTATCGTAGATACCCACAACAACATTTTGTTGGATAAACGTGGCGAAAGAGTGCACACTCTTTTCATTGAGTCAGTAAAAGCCAGTCATATCGGGAACTATACATGTCAAGCTACGAATAGAGCAAGAACGGTGAAACATACGTCGCAATTATTGGTGAACGGTTCGTAAATTCAGATTAACTTGTTAAGTCTTATCAATGAATGAGGCGAGGGAAAGTAGGAAACAAATTGCAAAATTCTGAAGAATTGATCCCATCACTCCTTCCATCCTTCTCCTTCCTTTGAGTAGAAAAAGGCAGGCAAGCCAGTCGTTATAACTTTTAAAAACATACAAGTTAAACTTTTTTCTACCCTTGAAAAATTACTGGAAAGTTATAGCGAAAGGTAGAACTTGCAATTTTAGAATTTTTACAATCACATTGATTAATCGTCAACTAATTCAAAAGAACCTAGGATTTAATTTTTCATTCACACTCGAGATTTCCAATGCTTTTGTGTCAGCAATTTCCATGAAAAAAGTTGAAATTTAGTTAATGTGGTTGTTGGAATTCAGCACAAGTTATGGTAATGTATTTCAATAATCTGTTCTTTTGATCTATTCAACAAAACTTACCCTTCATAAGCAGTAAACAAATGTCATACCCTGTGCTGAATCATGGCAACGTGTATGAAACGATTGTTTCTATCAGTGACTGACCAAAACACATCATACACTGAAATAATTGGTCGTTTCATGCAATTTTGTTGCAATACCTTATGATTTGTAGTCAACTAATCCTTACTCCCATTCCCACTAAAATTATTATTTTGCATGAACGAAACATATTTATTGTGACATATACTAATAGAGTTTTGTGTCACATCCAGTTCCACCTCGTTGGATTCTCGAGCCAACCGACAAAGCTTTTGCTCAAGGTTCAAACGCAAAAGTTGAATGCAAAGCTGATGGTTTCCCGAAGCCACAAGTAGCATGGAAGATGGCTGTTGGTAAGATTTTACAAAACAAATGTTCAACATTATGTTTAACAACTTACATTTTAAGGAAAAAAACCTGGCGAATACAAGGACTTGAAGCAAAATGACTCATCAGTTCGTGTGGAAGACGGAAACCTGATTGTCGAAAATATTCAAAAAGTCAACGAAGGATATTATCTCTGCGAAGCCACTAATGGAATTGGTTCAGGTCTTTCCGCAGTTGTGCAATTGAACGTTCAGGCACCACCAGAATTTTCGGAAAAACTTAGAAACCAGACAGCACGTCGAGCTGAACCAGCAGTTCTACAGTGTGAAGCAAAGGGTGAAAAGCCTATTGGAATTCTATGGAACATGAACAACATCCGGTTGGATTCGAAGTCTGACCCACGATTCACTATTCGTGAAGAAATTCTGCCAAACGGAGTCATGTCAAGCTTGTCAATTCGTCGAACAGAACGTGCTGACACTGCTTTGTTCACCTGCGTTGCCACCAACGCATTTGGCAGCGACGTAAGCTAATCATTCAATCAATAAATCACCACAAATCTATATTTACGGTTTTGTTTTGCAGGATACTAGCATTAATATGATCATCCAAGAAAACCCAGAAATGCCATACGGAATGAAAGTTCTTGACAAATCTGGCCGAACAATTCAGCTGAGCTGGAACAAGCCATATGACGGAAATTCACCTTTGAAGAGGTAAATCAAAGAAAAGTCCTTTCAACGATTTGTATAAACTTATTTTTTGTAGGTATATTATCGAATTTAAGCGATCTCGAGGAACATGGGAAAGCGATATAGACAGAGTAATTGTACCAGGAGATACCACCGAAGCTCAGGTTCAAAAACTGGCACCTGCAACAACCTACAACATCAGACTTGTGGCTGAAAACGACATAGGAAGCTCAGATTCTTCGGACGTCGTCACAATCATCACCGCCGAAGAAGTTCCATCAGGAAAGCCTCAAAGCATTATCATTGACCCGATAAGCCAGACTTCATTGCGCATCAGATGGAAGCCACCACTTCGCGGAGATTGGAATGGCGACATTTTGGGATACTACGTTGGCTACAAACTCACCTCATCCAACTCGTCGTTTATTTTTGAGACCGTCAACTACATGACTGACACTGGAGAATCCAAAGAACACTCCCTTGAAATCACGAACTTGAAGACGTACACACAATACTCCGCCGTCATTCAGGCCTTTAACAAAGTTGGCGCTGGTCCGATCAGCGATGAAGAAAAACAGTACACCGCCGAAGGAACTCCCGATCAGCCACCAACTGACACGATATGCACAACTCTCACGTCTCAAACGATTCGCGTCTCATGGGTTTCGCCATCACTTGAGTCTGTCAACGGTGTCATTAAGGGATACAAGGTCGTTTACGCTCCTTCTGAAATGTGGTTCGATGACAAAAGCAAGGATTACAAGAAGACACCATCGAGTGATACAGTCTTGCACGGCCTGAAGAAATACACAAACTACACAATTCAAGTTTTAGCCATGACCTCCGGAGGCGATGGTGTTCGAAGCGCACCAATCCACTGTCAGACTGATCAAGACACTCCTGAAGCACCAACCGCAGTCAAAGCACTAGTCATGTCAAGTGAGGCTATTCTAGTTTCGTGGAAACCCCCAGCACAGCCAAACGGCATCATCACCAAGTACAAAGTCTACGTAAAATCCAGCGCCGAAAAGGAAAACAAAGAATTCGAAATTCCAGCTAATCAAATGAGCTACGAATCGTCTGGTCTTGCACAGAATCCTTACGAATTCTGGGTCTCAGCAATCACGCAAATCGGAGAAGGTCAAGTTTCTGAAAGAATTACTGCAATCCCCGACGACAAGGTCCCTGCTAAAATTGCATCGTTTGACGACACATTCACTGCAACTTTCAAAGAAGATGCAAAGCTGCCATGCTTGGCTGTTGGATCACCTACTCCAGACATCACATGGAAAATCAAGGGTGTGGAATTCCAAGCCAACGACCGAGTTAGACAACTGCCTGAAGGATCACTTTATATCAGAGAAGTTGTAAGAACTGATGCTGGCGAATATACTTGCACTGCTGAAAATTCAATTGCCAAAGACTCCATCACCCACAAACTAGTCATTTTAGGTGAGTTTAAGGAGTTATTATTTGGCTTTTCAAATTATTTTTTTTTTGTTAATTTTAGCGCCACCTCAAGCCCCACAAGTTATTGTTGGAGCGACCACAACTGATTCGATAACAGTAAAGTTGAAGAAGCATGACACTGACTCGGCCCCACTTCATGGTTACACTTTGCATTACAAACCTGAGTTTGGCGAATGGGAAACAGCCGATGTTTCAATCGAAGCTCAAAAGCACACCATCGAGAATTTGTACTGCGGCTCAAGATATCAAGTTTACTCGACAGCATACAACACAATCGGTGCCGGAGAACAGTCTGATATTCTGAATTTGAGAACCAAAGGCTCGAAACCAATTTTGCCAGAAAAATCAAGATTCATCGAAGTTTCGTCAAGTTCAATCACACTTCATTTGCCAGCATGGAAAGACGGTGGTTGCCGGATGTCTCACTTTGTCGTTGAACACAGGAAGAAGTAATGGACCTGAACCATTTGTTTCCTCATTTTAAGTATTAACTATATTTTGTTTCATGTTTCAGGGAACAAGCTGAATGGAATCAAATTTCGAACAATGTCAAACCCGGCGGAAACTTTGTTGTCCTTGATCTTGAACCAGCATCTTGGTGAGTATTACCAATGTCTATTACCAATGTCACAAAGAATAACCAATCTCTCATCGTTTTCAGGTACATGTTGAGAGTTACCGCTCACAATAACGCTGGGTTCACAGTTGCCGAATACGAATTTGCTACTTTGACTGTAAATGGAGGTTGGTAGAAAGTGCACGATTACTTTGTGTTGACTTTTTCTTTGGTTTTATTTTAAATTGAGACTAAAAGATGTCGATTTTTTGCCAAATTTTTTACAGTCCAATTTACTTGCTGCAATACCGATAACATCTATCTTAAAACCTCATGAGCCACAATGTTTTAGTTGTCTTTTTTGATAAAATATCAAGTGCGGTAGATTTTACCGTTTTCACAACTTTAGCTGAGTTAAAGTTGCACAAATGAATTTGATTATCACAACTTTACTTTTCCAATGACAGTGCAGCTGGCAATAAATCGGTATCTTTTAATTTCCTTGTTTTTATTGAACCTTGTAGTCTGTAAATTGAAAGCTGATACCCAGAAACTTATGATTTTTTGGATCTTAATGTAAATAATTTGATAAGATGAGTTTTAAAGCACCCTTTGAGAACCGTATTCAACTAATTTGCTTTTATCATGAAAACCAATCTGATGAGAGTTTAAAAACAATTTGCAAATCACATGGCAGAGAAATGACGAAAATGTTTACTTTCGTAACCCTTATTTAGACTCCATGTCTCTGAAACAACCATTTATGTTCATGTTCGTTACGTTAAAGTTATCTTTTGATTAAATTAAAAATCTTCAAATGCGCTGTTGAATTTAAGCCTGTTTTTGTTTGTTTGCTGTTTTTGAAGTTCAATACCATTCATTCATCATTGAAGATTTCATTTGACGGGCGTAAAAACGCATCAAAACAATTTCGGGTATCAGATCTCAATTCTTAACTTTTTTGATTCAATCCCAAAATCGTAAAACATGTAATCTGGTTGTTTTAGGGACAATTGCACCGTCTCGCGGAATTCCAGAATTAACCGCCGAAGACGCGATCCGCATCATCTTGGCAAACTTGAACCTTGTAGTACCTGTCGTTGCCGCTATATTAGTTATACTTATTGCCATCATTGTGATTTGCATCTTGCGTAGCAAAGGCCATCATGATAAAGGTCTGTAATTGCCGAAACAAGGCTTTCATTTTTTTTTCTTCTCTTAATTACCAACCAGGAACTATTGCACCATCGAACGGAATGTATCCTGATGTTTATGCCAGAATTCCATGGATTCCCAACTGGCTGGATTTAAATGTCATGGTTCCGTTCATCGCTACAGTAATTGTTCTGGCCGTCGGAATTCTTGTAATTTGTGTCGCTTACAGCCGACGACGTGGAGACGATTCTGGCCGCAACTCAAAAGATGTCTACTGTATGTTATCGACACCGCAAAAGAAACATTTCGACCGATTAGGACATTAAATTTGTAGTCATCACCATTAACCACACCAAATGCTTTTTCACTATCACAGCGAAGCAGACGTGTTATTAATCTTTCCTTTCCCACTCTACAGATGACGTCGTGTACAACCAAGCCCTGGGGGGACCAGGCGGAGCTAATACAATGAAACGTGGACTCAACGATGAACTCGGATACATTGCACCACCCGTAATTATCTTAATGGATTCCCAAATGATGTCACGGAAATGTTGACACGTGCTTTGGTCTAATTTTGTCGAGTGACATTTTTTGAGAAAGTTTATACAAATCCTTACGTATAAATTCTCATTTTTAGAACCGCAAGCTTCCACCAGTACCCGGAACAAGCTACAATACTTGCGACCGGATAAAGCGCGGAAATGTCATAAGTAAATTTTTAATTCATTTCTCGTTTTCCACTTTCATATTAGATGTTCATTACTTAAAGTCCTGAAATATCTGTTTGCATGAAATATTCGTGAGATTGATTGAACTTTTTTCAGTCTCTATCGATTCCCATTTATTATAATTTATTTATGCACAATTTTAATTTTAACAAAAAGAGGGGCGCAATGGTAGCAACTCTTGTACGTGGGACTTCCGTCGTCCAATTTACGAAGAATTGAAGCAAGGATCTCCCCCACCCTTGCCTCCGTCAAGGCATTATCGCCCAGATTACTTTCATAAACATACAGGTAAGCCAAACGGTTTTGCGTTTATAGTTTTGTTGCATGTTTGAATATTTAAGCTTGATCTGCCACTAACACTAGTTAAGGATGAAGGTAAGCAAAGTAACTAAATTCATAAGTGTGGAATGTAACCCCGTAGTTTGAGTGAAATCATTTGCATGTTCACCAGAATAATTCCCTTGCCGATAATTAACCGAGTCCATTTGAAAAGGTGTCGAAGACGAGATTTGCCCGTACGCTACATTCCATTTGCTTGGCTTCCGTGAAGAAATGGATCCATCGAAAGCCCTCAACTTCCAAACCTACCCTAACATGCCAAATGGTCAAATGGTTGGAACGATGGGACCCAACGGACCGATGCCACACCCAGGACACATGCACTCTCGTGCTGGATCTCAATCGATGGTAACTATTTCAATTCATAATGAAATGGTCAAACGTTACCTAAAAATTCTTTAATTTCAGCCACGAGCCAACCGCTATGCACGAAAGAACAGCCAGGGAGGTCAAAGCTCAATCTACTCACCAGCACCTGAATACGACGATCCAGCAAACTATGCGCCCGAAGAAGATCAATATCGTCGATGCAATCCTTACGGACAATCTGGCGGTGATTCTCTGTACTGCGGACCGGAGTACGATGATCCAGCAAACTGTGCTGAAGAAGATCAATACGGATCCCAGTACTGTGGCCCCTACACTTCAGCTCCTTATGACCATTATGACTCTCGTGGATCCATTGGAAGGCGAAGCGCTGCCTCGATAAAAAACAACCCGAATGGGTCACCCGAGCCACCACCTCCTCCACCGCCTAGAAACCATGAGACAAGCAACTCGTCTTTCAACGACTCTAAAGAAAGCAACGAGATTTCTGAGGCTGAATGTGACCGCGATAACGGACCGCGTGGCAACTATGGAGGTAAGCCATTCAGTCATCTTATGAAATTATTCAACAAGCTAAGTTTATTTCTTGTAGAAACAAAGTCTGTCCCCGTCTCGCCAGGACCTAACAAAATGCCACCACCACCTCAACAACAACAGCAACAGCCACAACAGCAAGTCCCGCCACAACCTGGCCAAGAATCTCAGCCAACAATTTTGTGGCAATGCAACTTGTAAGGAGTTGGCCGTTGATCTTGATGTGACCATTTTTCTTCAACATGCATTTTGCTACATTTTAACCAAATAATAATACAAAGCTGATTTTTTAATTTCATTGAACAACTGCTTTTAGTGTTAAGTCGATGAGAAAAGTTATCCAAAGTAAACAAATAATCGTAATGACTTCAAACTTGCATGCATTAACGTAACAAACTCATCAACTAATTCAACCATATTGATATTCGTGAACGCAGCATGCAAATTCATAAGATTATTCTCGTCATCAACTTACCCAATGATCCTTATGACTACAGGCACATCGTTCAAAATAAATTTATGATCGGAATTTCAAAAATATTGCTGATCTAATTACGCGATAATTACAAAATGGCATAAAACGTAAATTTACCAAAAAATTAAGCAAATCAAAAACCATTTTAGCTGTTCTATGAAAAATATGAAATTTACAGTAAAAGTATCAAAACTCAGTGTCAAAATATTTGGATGAACAAAAAATTAAATTTATTGACGAACGAAGAATACAAATGCGAATGGATAAGGATAAAAAAATTAACATTTTTGTTTCGTGATTGCTGAGTGATTGCTTCTGAAAGATTTTCTATTATAAGTTCAAGCATGAATGACTTAGTTTTTGCTAGTAATTTAATACTTCCAATAGATTATGATTTTTCAAAGAAAACGCTAGAGACTTTATAGACGTCACTTAAGTAATTTTTTGTTCAAATAAGTGAACTTTAGAGCTTTAACGGTTTTCCAATTTATCCGTGATATTTTGATGTAATCCCTGATTCATTTACTTGTCAAATCAACTTTTCCGTCAGACTTGAACAAATCTAATTTTTAGTCAGTGTCTGAACAATATCGATTTTATTTGTGATTTTACCAGATGAAGTGAATTATGATTTTGTGAATTTTAAACATGTCTTCGAATTAAGTTTTGAGTTAGAATTCAGTTTCAATGAACATGCTTTTGGCGTTTTTATTTCAAAAATAAAAATATAATCATTGAGTATAAGAATTTTGGATAGGAGAATAATTGACGCAAGTATGACATTTCAAATCGTAATAAAAGTAAAAAAAATCGATGTGTCATCGTAGTATCAGAAGAATTTTGAGAAAAAAAGTTTGACATTGATTCAGTGGATAATTAAGATTAATAATCGTAGTCATGTTTTCTAAGAAATAATCAAGAATGAAAAACTTTCCGTAACGAATTTTAATTTTTCTCTTTTATCTTTTGATGCCAAAAACTTCGTGTCATAATTAATTTAAGGAAATATCAAGCATTTATAAGTTACTGTTCTCGTTAACTCAATCAAAATTTGACAATTCTTCTTTCCCTAATATTTAATTTAGACTGAAGAGTTTAACTAAACACTAATGTATTAATCCATTTCAAATTAACAGTCAAATAAATTCAACCAGAAATTCCATAAAACAAAACAATTTTTAAATATAAAATGATTTAAATCCTTTAATAGACGCTTGTGTAGAGAATTATTTTTTTATCTTGTACAACTTAATCAAAACCTCAGAATTTTGGTTTTTCTTTTAAGTTTTTCTCACAAACCTTTTTCAACCCACTCTACGGTTTTTAAATAATCGTTCCCTCAATTATATATTATTGATTCTCAAGAATCGATTTAAAGTACGATACATATACTTGCAATAGCGTGCATGTTTTATCACAATTCATTTTGAAGAACAATTTGGTCCTAATTTCTGCTATTCTTGTAGAAACACGATTCAGTTCTGAACAAAAGTCCTTTGTCTTCCGAAACTGCGAGTGAATGATGTGGACAGAGCTTGGTCGATGTGCCGTGTTCCATAGATTCAATCTCGATGAAGTCAATGTATATCCTCGGTGTAAATATTCTCCAGGTTAGAGGGTTCTTCAGGTGACATTAAATAGAGGGTCGTAATTTAATAACGCTCGGCTATTCGAGTTGTAGAATACTCACAAAAGTTTGCTTGAACCTGTACTCGACTATTATCGTCTCATAATCCCGTACATCATCTCCAATGGTCAAAAACTACGGAATGTAAAGTTTATAATAAAATATTTTGCCGCAAGAGTGCTTGAGGCTCTTAAGACGGGGATGGACTCAGTCAGGAATTGCCTGGGTGGAAAATAAAAATCGTTACCGTATGATTGCTACCGGGTGAAAAGTAAATCGGTATCGAATTGAATTGAATTTTTCTCGATTCTTCGTTTTCTCCTTTAAGCTGAACATATAAGACGCCAATTTCACCTCCATGTCTTCGACTTTCTTCGGAATCTAATTTAAAAATTCATCCAATTAATTAAGAGTCTTGAAATTTCATAGCAACGAGCATACCTGATATTTTCACAGACATTTTGTAGTGTGCCGAGCAGAAAGGATGCTTATCAGCAGTTAATAAATAAGTTGCAATAGGACTCGATCCGTACAGCCCTTGCTCGAAAAGCAATTTGTAACTTGAACGAGAGTGGAAGCCGAAGCGTATGCAGGCATGGCCGTCCTTGTTGCAGCGTGCACATTTTCCTTTTTTGAATGATTCAAATGAATCGCAAATAATTGACATGAAGGGGCATTTTGTGTTGTAAATGCTTTCCGTAAAAAGTTGAATAGAACGAACATGGTTGCAACCGATTTGAAGAGACTGGAAGAAAATAAATTTCAATTGACGTACTTTAAAAGTGGTCATTTAGAAAATGCGTAACGGTCGAGGAGCTGAGCTCATTGATCAACAATTAGTCGTGACAGAATGTGAAGCGTTACGTTTTCTGAAAAACTCTCTTTCAATTTCCGACTAACTTTTTCATCGCATCCGGGTTGTTTGGTGCCTCCGTTAGGCTACAATTTCAAAAGTTAGATATCAATTGTTAATTTTTAATTGAAAGTTCAGAAGCATAACTTACATAAAAGTCTACATGTCCAATCTTCTGCTTTAAACCAAATCCACCGTTTACAAAGTAGGCAATGTCGGAGTGAATCACATCAACGTAGTTAGCGTCAGACTGGTCTAGTCGAACAATTGTCTCGGTGTTGGCAAAAAAAGGTTCGGCCGCTGATTGTATGTCATTTGAAGCGATATGTTTGAATTTATTTTAGATTTCAAGTTTGAAATTCCAGTTTACTTACGATCCAATGCAGTTATCCTGTCGACTTTAAGCCCGAAATCTCTCTGAAGATGATATCCAGCGTATCCACTGTAGAAAATGATATTTCAATATACTAAATTCCACCTTTTATATAATGATTAGGAAATTCAGGCTTAATAAAAAACAATAAATGAATCAATCAATCAGAGACAGCTAGTAGCATTGTCTCTGAATCAATCAATAAATTAGCTTATTGAATCCGCGGAAAATCGCGCTTTTCTAAAAAAAAGTAACCAACCAAAGATGAGCACCCAGACTGTGTCCGATCAAATGAACCTGCTTGAGGTTGACGAGTCCTACTTCTTCCTACAAACAGTCATTCTTTTTGAATCATGTTTTATGAATATGGTAATCAGCTTACGTAAATATTATAAACGACATGGGCCGTAATTGCTCCAATCAGTCTAATGTTTGCGACAGCCTGGTAGTAGGGCGGCGAAGAGCCCCCTTTCCAATCGACGACGACGACAGTTGCGTCAGCCTCGTAATCGAGTAGTGCATTTACCAGTTTTCTCACCCACGGTCGGTCGCCCGATTCCAAAAATCCATGTGCGACGAAGTAAATATGACCGGTTGTCTTAATTTCAACTTTCCTTATCGTTTCCGGGTCATTTATGTCTATGAATTTTGGGATGTTTCGATTTTCATTTGTGAATGTCGGATATTTTACGTCGATAATAGATGGACTGAAAGGGCTGCAATATAACTTGTTAATCCATGACAATAGCTACGGAATATTCAATGTCTTACGGGGCTTGCGGTCGGTTCTCTACTTTCCAGGGACCTACGACGAAAAAATAAACATCGCATAATGTTTGTGAAAAATTCACTCACCGTCCGTTTCAAAGCAGCCGTAAACTCCAAAACAACGTGTTTCATTCTGCTTAGTAATTGGCTCGAATTGTTCATTATAAATCGTGTTCATGAGAGTTGATGTGTTGTGATTCACTAAATACAGCATCGTCTGCAGCATGAATCCACTAGACGCATTGGAATTCATTTTTGTTTGCAATGTAATCAGTTTCACTGAGTCAGAGGTAGAAAAATATCACAATGTTCGAAAACTATCAGTTCCGCGTCAAAGTACAAAAACTTAATTTTGGATTTTAAAGAAAAAAATCATCACAAGCGTATTAAAAATAGGCGACATGTGTTTTGTCACGTTATCAGTGCACTTTAATCTTCGCTGCTAAGGTTCTGCGCGCAACGGGATCAAAGTCGAATCTGTGACACAAAAATTCTAGAGTTTTCCACTATAACTAAGACGTCAAACGTCACCCTTGAATGAAACTAATTAAGAGAAGAAATATAAACAACTTAATTCCGTCAACGAATTGACGAACCGAATCTTCAAATAATTCTTATCACTCGGACAGTAAAGATGATACTGAGCGCTCTGATCGAGAAGTTGTGTATAAAGTTAATGAGATCTGTCAAACGAACGAGAGAAAACAATAATCATGAGTCAATTGATAATTTGACGCAACGTGAGCTCAAAAGGCAATATATCATTTTTTCTTTCTTTATCTGACCACAGCCGAATCAAATCCCACCCTCGTGTCTTCCGCATTGAAACTTCACTCCTTGTTTACAAGAGAAATTTGCTTACCTCCAAGAATTTTAATGATTGATGATGGCAGGAAATTCTCTTTAGGAAAGTCGTAAAGGGAAGTGATTGTTTCTGTATGAAATTCGAAGTTCATCGGAAGAATAAAAAATCTTTAAATCGAGATAAAAATCTCATCAATCATTTGAAAGACAATTTGGTGGAAAACAAAAATTGAGAAATACAAACAAAGAGCATTGGAGAGGGAGAACCATTGCGTTACATCCTCAGCTTAGACACAGAACTTTCTTCGGAATCTACAGTTACAGTTTCGTCGGAATCTTCAAAAGTTTGTTTGATCTTTGAGCTTTCGATTAAAGTAATTCTTCTAATGGTCAAGAAAAAATCCCAATTAGAAATGCCCGAAAAGCATTATAAAGTTCTTAACAAAAAAAATATCTCTCTAGCATGAATAAAACACGGAAAGCAGATAAATTTGTCTTTACATCCGACACAGGGATAGAAAATGCCAATTAACCATGACGATGGAAATCTTTTTGCTTCTTTCTTTTTCTCATAACTTCTATTACAAGCCGAACACTAAAACCTTTTTGTGAAACCAAGCAAGGCCGACGTCTTTCTGATTCAAGCTGTTTAAGATTCAGATTTCTAATATGTGCCACTATTTCATTTTGTTCGTGCAACTCATAATAGAAGACTTTGACTTCTCCCATGATGTATTAAATGTAAAGCAGAAGAAAAAGTAATTGCCAATGACTCTCCCGATTTGAGAAGAAATTAATCGTGACTTCTAGCATTCAATTAAGCGCCCTAAATCTTCCCGTAATTCAAAGTTAGTAATTTCCTTCGGGGGCTTTCGTCGATTGCGTAGAATTTTTTCTTTTATTTATTTCTGTTAAGAGGTTTCAATTGAAGAACATTAGAATGTAATCGAGCGCATGAAATATTCAAGCTAGTGATGATTTAATATGACAGAGTTACTTGATGGGGCTGGATTCGCCAGTTCATTTGATAGAAGTTGGAATTGTAATTGACAAAACACCATTCCAAAATGTTACTTGTTTAATTAACCTGTCAAGTCTCCTGAATCTGAAACTTTGTTCCTGATACTACGGCTCGAGCACATAGCGTTAAGTGGTTGCCATTATAACTAGCACAGACAACCCTTGGTAAAAAGCATAAGCCACGGAATTTTCTAAACACATTTCCCGTGTAACGTTTTAATTAACTTGGAACAATCTTTCGTGAAATTTCACTTCGTGGATTTCCGGATTAAAAGTTGAAGAATGCGAGGAATTCTTGTCATGAGGCATGAAAAACCAGGCTCAGAACAGTCCTTCGCCAATATTCTCTGAAGATTAGATATTTTACTCTTAAATTGAAAACTTCCTGAACGAATTTTGACATAACTTTTCGACAATCTCGTTGCGTGTCATCCGATGGACCTTTTTCCAATTTCCTGCCGACATTTTTTTCTCCATTCCCCGTCCCACACTTTATTCTTGTTCTCATCAAATTGAGCTCGAATATACCATATCAATTTGTTTACCTTTACTTATTCCTGGAGTCAAATGGAGAGACGGAGATTATCTAAGAGGGTGTGAGATTGAAACGGAACTAAATTGCGATGACATGTGTACAAATCCAGGAGACTCAAAGAGACGTGAAAATGACGCTTCAATTATTCACGAGATCCTTAAATCGAATTGGCCCATATTGATTTTGTAAATCAAAGTCCGCACTTGAAATGAAACAAAAAATGGATGCTGAGGTTGTGAGGCCGTTCAAAAAGCGTGAAAGCGGTTTTTAACATCCTTATCTGTTCCTAACCAGCTGTAAAGCAGTACGCGAACTCCCCCTCGCACGTTCAAGCGATTTTAAATTTCTCTCTCATATGATTCACGAGCGAATGGAAAATTACATTAAGCAAGATTGATGTAGGACTCATCCCTTCTCGCCATTTCGGATCAGAATTTCCCACAACTCTTGCATCGGACAGAGAATATATTTGGGTCACATTAAGGCGAAAGAAACTGATGACTAATTATCGTGCAGCCCTAAACTCCTTCCCTTGAAGTAATTCTTGAAACTTTTCTGTTCCCGGTTTGTCATTAATCATTTTCAAGTTTCAGCTCTGCTTTTTTGTCCACTTCAGTGTGGGTTTTGACCACAAATAAAGAACTATTAATTACTCTTTTTAAATCTCTTTTATTTCAAGAATGTCTAGAAACAGTGTTAATAAAAGGATGAAGAAATTATTTACGCAATGCGGGTCTTGGCAAACTCGTTGTCCTTCAACTCGTTGCTCTATGCATGTTAAATCAACTGCCTCTCTCGTCTGCTCTGCCAAAAATCTAATTATTTTGACATCCTCTGAATTTCTAGGACTTTATTAAACTTTTCCATTTATTGCAAATGTTCGCACAGTTTGAGTGACAAAAATCGATATCGAGATGAAAGCCGTTGAAAAGTCAGATAATTTAAGGAAATAAAAGCGGGAATAACAGTCATCGAATCATCAAACTCGCGAAAGTATTATCTAAATCCTTGAAAATGGCTTTTGTATAGCTTATTGGCTTTTACTACTCTTTTATTTGCATAGAACAGAAGTAAAACTGATTTCTAGAAGTCAAGGAGGTTGACGGAAAACCTTTTTCATGTCCTGAAGATTTGAGAAGAAATAGCAAAAGGAACCATTGTAATCCTTTCGAGAGAAAGGACTTTCAATAATGACTTAAAGACCCTTTCTTGAGCTTATTTTATACACACAACAGCTCACTTTAAAAAGAAAGAGAGAGTGATTCATCGGGAAACATTTTGACACTATCTTAGTTTCCTTTTGGTTGACTTTCGAAAACTTGTTAATCGTATCAAGTTTTAACACTTAATTGAGCATGTTTGTAGCAATCTTGTCATGCGGACCTTTTCGTTGAACACTATGAACGGTCGGAATCATGAAAAACAAACAAAGAAGGGAAAAGATGAAATCGCCTTCTCGGACAACTTCAAAAGTCCATTAAAATCTACGACTTGGTGGCCGTACATGATTGGCCGTAAATCTTTGAAGGAATTTATTTGCCTTATTTCCTGAACCTGCATGAAAGTAACTTTAAATGAGTTTGATGGAAGAAAAATATTGAACAACATAAAAAGTTCATCGTGACATATTGAGCCCGGAGAGTTGAGTCGAAAACAACAACATGTACGAGGTTATCTCCAGTAGAAAAGCTCTTTCAAGTTTATCAAGATTTAAAGCAACGTAATTTGCGAAGATTACTCGATAAGAGCCCCGACTGACTTTTCGTGCTCTTTTCTAATCCTTCTTCTAACGCATTTTGCTACTAGCAATAAAAATCTTAGTAAGAAAGCCATTGCTAAGTTTCAATCAAAGTTTTCTTCCTTTTAAATAATTTTTTTAATGAAAATGAATTAATGGGGAAAAAAAAAACCAAAGCAATCTAAATATATGAAAGAAATCTTTGCGACCAAGAGATTGCCCTATTGATAAGAAGAAAACTTGGAAGAAAAGTGGATGAAAAGAAGTGAAAAGTTTTATGTCTTCTATCTTAAAGCGACTCAATCATTTGGAACATCGTTGCAGTAAACTTTAAGGATGGCATCCTACAATTTGTACAACGAATGCTTTAAGCTAAAATTAAATGGAGAGATTCAAGTGGAAGACATTACAGTCAAGATTAAAATATGGTAACAAATGAAATTTTCCTCAAACATTGCTTAACATTGCATCCGAAACTTTTCTCGTCATACTTTTTATGCCATTGAGAGTCTCGAGAGAAGTCAACCACTGTGGGTTAATTTGATTTGAATTTCAGTTCGGGAAGACTAAGCTGAAAAGATTTTATGCTGAGCGGAAAACATGGCATAGCAAATATTTGCTTCCATTAAAAGCATTTTTGAGAAGCTCTCGTTTTCAGGAAATTACTGTCTTCACTTCTAATTCACAGTGGGTGGAGGCGATGAAATTCATCTCAATTTCCTACCACAAATCATTAACTGAAACAAAACAATTCACTTACACTCTGCATCCAATACCAGTGTTTGCAATCAATTTTGTAAAGCAAATACGCAATTTGATACGATAATGGAAGCTGCGGGGATAGATAGATAGATACCACAAGAGTGAATACCATAAATTTTCTTTTCTCGAAAGCGACAGCGAAAAAAAAAATAAGTTAACAATAAAAGGCAAATCCATCATCCAACGTGCCCGACAAAGACATATAGACACATTTCCGCCCATCTCAACCCCCAACACTCACACAGCTTTTGCAAATAAGGGGTTCGGGTTAGGCAAACATCAGATGCTAGCGTGACGATGATGCATCAAACATGCATAGACGTTCGCTTCTTGTTTGTCTGCTTTCTGTTGAGAAATTTTCAATTAACTTTTTAATTTCATTAGAGAAGGAAAAATGTTTTGGTTGAGAAACAGCATAAAACGTCTGAGCAAAGAAATTCTACATCGTTGAGATTGTTAGGGTAATATAACTACTTATTATTAACAACAATGCAACTATGAAGTTGCTTTCCCCAGTCGGTTTCCACCCGAAAGAAACTTTCCAGCTTACCTTTTAACGAACGCAAAGTCAAGTCGGGGGAAGTAAAGGTGGAGTGAGGTTAAGCGAAGGGAGTAAAATTATGATTTATGACCGAGGAAAACTTTCTGTACTCATTATTTCCACGTATTCGACTTCCACGTTTTCGAAATACTTAGTCATTCCTCATACTTACACTGCTATGCTGTTCATGTTTCCGTAAGCAAAACGGGAATTGACACGGGTTCCGGAACTTCCGGGAAAGGAAAGGGCCGAACTGTATTCTTGTCCACACTAAAATGAGTTTGGAAGAACACGAATAGTTCCTCAAAAACACTTTGTTTGTGCGGCGAATGCAAAATTATTGGGGTGATAAACGGTCTCAGCTGATTCTGAATGGCCAGAATCGAATACTTTCAAACCCCTCAACCACTTGACGACTTTAATCGGTTTTGTTCCAGTTCATTTTTCATTTCAAGAGGATCCATGTGGCAAATGTAGTTTTTATCTCATACGAATAATGCATTTTGCTTTGGTGCTTGAAACGACGTCCCTTTAAAGTACTATTGAAAGGAGGGGACGAAAAACTGAAGAGCTCAAAAATAATCACCCCGGAAAATTATTGCAAGATACTTCCCTAATTCCTTCTGTCGAACTAAAGATTCAATAAAACCCACATCCCTATTTACACCCTGTTATACAACGTTCCCGTTCCATCGGAGCGACTACGCAATTTAATTTATTCTGTCATTTCCCTCGACGTTCAAAAATTGTTTCTTAAATGCTGTGATTATTGTTATTATGATGTTTTTATGTTTTGCCGTATTTTTTCAATACAAAACAAGAATTTTTGTTCAATACGAACAGACCCCGAAAATAAGGGTGAATGCGCTCAAGTGTGCGAGGAAAAGTTTTTGCGCTCTCTAGTTACGTTTTGGTTTTTAGAGTGGCTTAAAATGCAACTTTTTTAAATTGGGTAAGAGCTTTGAGGCTCAAATTTTCATTAATGAATGCGGGAAAGCTTTCAACGCTTCCATAAATTTTAAATTGCGAGTGCTCTCGCTGTTCTTGGCAACCCACGCCAAGTCACTCTTTTTCATGGCGGTATTTGAAAAAAAGCGGAATCAGGTGCAGTTTTCAGACGCTCTTCCGCAAAAAGTATAGAAAAATTGAATTATGGGCCAATAATATGACAAAAAACAATAGGTTCTAGTAGCAGAAGTGTCAAATGCTCCATTTGTTAAATTAAAATTAAGGAACTTTCTTGAATTATTAGAGTTGTTTGCTGTGAAAGGGTGGACAGCATCAATCCGGTGGACGTTCTTCCGGATTGGACGGATAAAGACTTCAACTAAACTTAAATTTACTTTGATTGAGACATTTTTTCTACCCTTAAATAATTTGTCTTACGGTTTTTAAATAAACATTGATGATTTATAACAAAGTTTTGAATGTTAAGTGAAGTCGAATGTATAATTAAACACACTGTAAAACAAAACAGTAAGTTTGGACTAGGTGAAATTTCTGACCCAAGCTGCTAGCCTGAACATATGATCATACATTTTAGACATTTTAAGTTTTTCACCAAGCAGGGATTTTAACTAGCACTGATGAAAACGAATCAAGGCTTGCTAAATCGCTAGGAAACCTAAATCGCTAGGTAGGCTGTGAAATAAATAAGTGACTTAACCAAATTACAAGCCCCACTATACAAAAAAAAACAATTTAAAATAACAAAAAATTCAAACAAATGCAAACTAAGACTTAAAAGAAGAATTTTCATTGTTTTCGCCTTTACCACTTCCATCTTCCATTTTTTCCTGTTTTGTTTTATGCACCGCTCTACTTGTGCGAATTCGAGAGTTATTCACACATTTTGGCTCAATTCATTCAAAAATGATTTTTTAAATTTTTTTTTCAACATATTTTCAATGATTCACCTTTAGGCGGTGTCAGATTTCGATTGAAAAGAGATTTTGTTTGGCAATTGAAGCGCTAAACGAAATGAAGTGCCAACGTGTCAAGAAAACTCTCAAATGTAATTATAATCAAAGGAAAAGTTCATAAGTGCATAAAATTAACGTCTTAATGGATCCCCCGAGGCTCAGTCATTTAGAAGCAAAATTGATAAACTCACTGCAGCCAAGAAGAAATCAACGCAGTGACCAGAAGAAAAAACATCTCGAATTTCAAATTTTTACTGTTCAGTTGATAATTTTCATGAGCGTGAAGCTCTTCTCGGCTTTCTGACGCTATCCAACGTTAAATCGAAGACGTTATTCAAGAGGACTCTGGCGATGTCTCTTTAAGCAAATGATTTGACGAGACTTAACGAGACGCTGGTCTTTTTATTTTCCAGTGCTTGAAAGAATAGAGAAATGATTTAATTTTTTTAACAAGTGCACGAGCTTTTTGCCGTACTTTCTTTGCTGACAAACTCATTGAATGTTGTCTGGCTTGATAGCAGTAGCCCATAAAGAAAAAGAAAGAAAGATTAAAAACTCTAATGATCAACTCGCTTGTTTACGAATTGAATTTTTTTGCTTAACAAATTTTTCTTTCTTTTCTTTTACTTATTCTCCCATTGTAAAGCGAGGAATTTTTGAATACAAAAAATGGCAAGAATTTAAAATTTGCATCCATTTAAGGATCGGAAAAATAAGAAGAACGACGCCATAGAGACAACAAAATTGTTTCCATCAGCAGAACCTATTTCTAAAGTTACGTCTTTGTATCACCTTTGATAAGCTGGTTCAGCTTGTGCGGTCCAAAGCCAGGCTAGACACATGATACAGAATTAAAATCGGGTGTTAAATTTATGGCTTAATTAGATTTAGGTTTTGTGGCATCGTGTTTTTAAAACTTCAAAACTTAATCTGTGTTTTATTTGAATCACACTTAAAAGAAATAAAATGTGACTCACAGGTATGAACCTCATCTTGAGATAGATAAGAGTGTCAACAGGTTTCTTGTCGTCCGATTCGGCCGTAAAATAAAACAGGAAAGCTTTTTATTTTCGAAAATTTTATTGCCATCTGCAGACGAGCGTGTTAGCTTTATTACTTATTGTCGAGTATCTTTTTTATCATCAATTATTATGCTGCTTTGGAATTTCTCTGTTTTGAAGTTTTCTTATCTCTTACACATGTGGTTTCTTTCCAATGTTTTTTCGTGGCTTAGTTGTTGAAAAATATGTTTCGGCTTTTTCGTGAGAGGGAAAACGACGGAGAGAAATAAGAGGATTACAGAGTACCTTGGTATCACATCGAAAAAGATGACAAAACTGTAGTATAAAATATTTACAATAATGTTAAACCGATTGAAAGATGTTCAAATCACCTGACTCTGATGTTCAATGTGATAACGTCACAGTTCTATATTTCAACACGAAAATGTTTGTGGAACTCGTCAGAAGTTTATTGTACTCAAAGTATTAATACCTGATAAGGATTAACACAACCCTTGTACATAATTTTGAAGATGTTTTAATTAGTGTTGAATCAAATTGGTTCAGAGAAGCAAACATGTTGTATGTTAATCATGGCAACAAAGAAGATAATTCTTATTGATTCAAGTGCGTTTTGCAAGGTAGCTTCAGCAACGAAAAATTGTTGAACATTCCAGAATAGCTGACATAAGCTAGTTCTAGCGCGATTATGTAGATTCATCTCGTTTTTTACCTTGCGCATCAATTTAAAAGATGATTCAGGTAAGTTGAAAAAGAACGATTTTTAAAATAATAAGAATTTTTCCCATATTTTATAGAGTGAAATATCGCACCGCGAGTTGAACTGATTGAATCAATCTCTGATTGAATCGGTGAAAAAAATGTAATTCCAAGCATTTTCCTAAATTTTGCAAGAAAAACTCTTCTTCGTTATGTAATGGTTAAAATAATCTTTAAGGGAAGGAGAAACGAGAAATATGCTTGAAAACCCCAAAATCTGATGACAACGTTGAGTGAAACTCCTTAGTTCAGGCGAGAGAAGCACAGCGCAAAAATCAGAGATAAAAATGAGAAAAAAGAATTATCATTAGAAATTTATGTAAATTTACGACTTTTATGTTTTTTACTACATAGCGAGATCTGGCTTTCGCTAAAAATAAGGATAAATTGTGCTTTACATCTAAATGCTTTTCTTTAGTACTAGATTTAACTTGCACAATACCGGTTAAGGCATAAATACGTCTGAACAATTGTTAAATTCTTTAAAGAAGACCAACATGGAAGAGAAAAAATATCACACAAAGCCTATTAAATTGCACTTTGAATAACAACTGTTTCTTATTCGTTAGTTTTCTACGAAATTATATTTTCATGATACAGAAATTAACATTAAGTCCCATTCGCTTAGTGCGTCTCACAGTTTTTGAGGGGACTGAGACATTAAGCAGTTTGTTGATGTATATTGTTGTTTTTAGGTGTGATGATGACGCACACAAAATTCGCATTAGATATTTTAAAGCAGGGCTTTGTTCCGGAACAACTGTGTCCGAAACGTTCCGAAACAGAATTTAGTTGAATGGGAACAAAGCTCTGGTGTTCCGGAGCGAAAAGAAAAGTTCCCGGAACAGAAAACTCCTTCAATCAAAGAAAAGTTGTAAAAATAACAATAATAACTGTCGCCGTCCACGACAAGTGATGGTCTATTTCAGTATGAAAATCTTTGATGTTTGGTCGGTCATTTGAATGAACGAATGTATGGGTGTTTGATTTTATTTTCTGACGTGTTTTCTTGAAAACATAGAAAACGAGATTTTCATGAGCCGGTCAAGCCGGAAGAAAAAGCACAGTTTGGAGCACAAGGCGCAAGTCATTTTAGAGATTTTTAAGTGTTCACCAGTACGTTTTTGAGTTCGAGAACGCATTTACAACGTGAAAGTGGTCACCAACTCGGCTCTTGAAGGCAAGATGAGTCAGCTGGAAAACGTAATTAAAATTTTTATTACAAGACAAATCGTGAACTTTATAAAATGCAGATTTTTTCCCTGGTGTTCCTAATTTTGTTCCGGAACTTTTTCTTTTTTTGGGGAACGTTCTTGTTCCCGGAAGTTATTTTGGCCGTTCCTTTTGCCTGTTCCGGGACGGAATTTTTTACCGGAACAAAGCCCTGTTTTAAAGTTTCTTTTTCGCTAGAAGTCGTGAGATTCCGAATATAGTCTACTGTAACAATCAATCCCAAGTTGGGATCGATTTTGTAATGCATGCTTAGAAAATATTGTCGTAAAACATTTGTTTAAATTACAGGAAAACATTACAGGTCCTGGTGAACATTTTGGGGGTTTGATCACGGGAAGTTTGGATCGAGGTTGAATTCATCTGTTAAAAAAAAAACATTACAACCTAGAAACGACATGGTCAATAAAAATCTAGTCTCAAATTTCTCAATTTCATTCGATTTTAATAAGTTAGGATTTGTAAAATTTAAACACGATTTTTTAACAATGGTAGAAGGTGTTGAAGAAACGAAAAAGACTAAAGTTCCGACCGCCAGTTTGAATATTTTATGAGCTGCTTTTGGATCATTGACCTGATAAATCGTCTGCGATTATGAGTTTTCAAAACAGAATTCGTCTTCACAGCTAACACAATGCGAGTTATATTCTCTGTTAGCTTGAATTATTGATTAGCGCGAGATATTGTAGCTTCATTAAAACTCATCAAAAAGATGAACTAAGGAACTTAACAAGGTCCAAAAAAAGGCAAGATTTAATTTATTACATCTTTGGATTATTGGAATTTTTTATAATATAACATGGCGTTAATGTCTTTTTTTTCTTCATTTCTCTTTCACTGTTTCGCTTGCGTAGAAATCCAATTCCAAAAGAGAAGAACTCTTTTTACTTTTTAATTTTTGCGCGATAAATAAATGGAATACACTGGAGCTTGACCTCACACAAACCCTCGGAATAAAAGTGCATGAAGATTTACAATCATGCCTCATTTTCTGTTACTTTTTCGCTTCTCAGCTCTCTGTTGTGCTCGTTCTTCTCGATAATGTTTCTCCACAAGACCCAAAGAAAACGGGTTTCACAGTGTTGAACAAAGGTACGTTGATGATGATGGTGTAAGATATAAATGAGTGTTGATACTGAAAAGAGAATTTAAAAGAAATAAAAAGAAAACAAAACGAACTTTGAAAACTGACATTCGTTCTGACACCAGTTCGAAAGCAGCATCTCTGTTGGACGAAGAAATTCGAGAGAAAGAAGAAAACGGAACATAAAAGATGAAAAAAAATCCTCGCACTCAATTGCCGGAGCTCCCACTGGGCACAAAACGAAGATTTAAAATTGATCCACTTCGTTGGGCTCCATTCATTACTCCACAGACCGGAGTGAAACAACACGTTCCAATATCGATGAAAACTTGGTGTTAACACTACTAACGAAACAGTTTGACTCACAGAAATGCTTTTAGCGCAGATTATTTTTATGACTTCACATCGAACTACCTAATCATATATTTTCATTTCCGTTGCTTCTTTACTCGATTGCCTTTGCTATGTCTCCTCGTTTGGTGAGGTCTTATTTAATTATCAGCGAAACAAGATACTCGGGAACTTTGTCAAACAGTTCCTAAGCAAACACATAAATAAATATTGCTGAGCATTTAATTTTGAGACCAACATTTTGAAGCGTTTTCTGTGTTCCGAATTTGATTGAACTTTTACAATTTTGCTTCAATTCGATTCCACTTTTTCACATCAGTTTTACAAAGGAAACAAGACTTCTCTCGCGGGAGCAATTTCTGTAAGAAAAGATTTTCCTCTTTATTTATTGAGTGGAGCCAAGCTTCGAATCAAGGCGTGAGAAATGTGCAGATGAGAAAACACAGCATTCAAGTGACAGGCAAACAAACACAGATGAGAAGCAAATTTGAGGTCTTTTCCGTCAAAAGCATCCTTTTGGGACCATTCAAGAAACATCGAGCGCTTTTTCTTAAACTTTTCTTCGTTGTTTTTAATTTAGAAGAAAGCCCAAAAGTCAAAACTCTTCCGAAACCTTGAAAAAGTTTAGTTCCATCTCGATACAAACATCAGAAAAGTTGTCAATTCATGAGTTTTTTCAGAGTAATAAAAAAGCGGCAGGTGGCCACACGGTGTACTTAATGACGTTGCTGGAAATTATAACATTTTGTTAATCGAACACCAAAAGCAAGTTTCATCAAGAAGTTTTCGCGTTGAGTCGTCTTCTCAAGTCTTATTCATCAACGGGCTTCACAGCTCCATAGCGCAAAATCCCTCTTTATTTCCACTTCTCTTTATCTCTTTGCGGAAAGGCAGACTTGTGTTTTGTGCATGATGCAGGCCGCTGAAATGAAACGATATTCTCAAGCATATAATTTTCACTTGAAATTGCTTTAGCCATAAATCCGAAGAATTCTCATCTCCATTTAGCGCGTTTGTCGAATCGGCGCGCCACGACTTTTTTAACCCGAATATACTTTTTTCTTTTGCTCGTTACTGTCTGTGAAGAGTTTTATAGGCTTCAACTGAACTATCGAGATGAATAACAGGTACTCCGGTGAGTGAACAAGGGGTCTTGAGGGGCCGATACATGATTCATTTTTAAATGCCTGATGAAACGTCTTCCAGATTTTTTGAAAAAATACGCTATCGATGCTCTAGACTCACTGTCGGAGCCACTTGTAATCATACATCATGAAAAATTACCTTTTGGAATTGTTGTTGCTTCAAGTGTTAAAAATAATGTTTCAAAGAGAGCTGGCCGAATAATTTTTTTTCAAGAATATTGACTTGGTTCAATTTCAAAGGAAGTTTTGAGAGAAAAATAGACAATGAACCTTTTTTCTCTGTTTTGTGCATGTTCTGGAATACGTCGAAATCAAAAAAATTCAACACCACCGATCGGTCTTTCTTTTTCAAGCACCGAAATCTAAAGAAGTATCGCTAACGATATTCGTGTTGAACATTTAAAAAATTTGTATAAAAAGTTTTTGTTTAAAAGAATCATTCAGAAATGACGTCCGTGGAATCTTTTATTGCAAAGTGTCTATGAAATGACTTAATTGTTCATTTACATAGCCGAAAAAATAAGATGGAGCTTTGCTCAACAAAAAAACGATAGGCAGGCGTACAGATTAAGAAAATAAAACGGGCGTTCATAAAAGATTTCTCAATTATTGAAGAAATTGCAAGCACAGCTAGCCTGCTTAAAAGGCCTTTTACTGCTGTGTTGTTGAAATTATTCAAATATTTAATTAGCAGCAATTAATTTTTCAGCATACTTAACAAATTCCTCCAACGAGTTATACATTTCTGCTTGCAATGCAGTTTAACAAACGGTTGCGTTTTAAAAGATATTCGCTTATTATCACCTTAAAACGTTTGCTGAATCAGACTTTATAAATACTTCTGCTGAGGTTTCGTTTGGTTAGCAGCTTAATTAGATTTTTGCCCGGAAGGAGCACATGCGTAAAACACTGCAATTATTGCGGAACAGTAAATTTCTTACTCGTTCATTCAAAGGCGATTTCTTCTTCACCTATGACAAAGCTTAAAATGCAGCAGCAACGACAATTGACAAACCCTGACACAGATATTAGCGAAGCGTCTGAAATAAATTTTTGTTCCTAAGAAAAGTAAAACTAAAGAAGAAGAATTAAATGTTAAAACGGAAAGAAACAGACACGAAACCAAAAAGAGAACGGCGAGCAAACTGGTTCTTGAAGATATGGAAAAAGAGAGTAACAAAAATGCAAAAAAAGTGGAGAACACAGTCGTTTTTACATTGATTGTATTGTGGATTCATTTGTTAAGAAGGTATGACTAAATTGTTGCAAAATTGTACGGAGACAGATTTTGCACTTGATCTGTGTCTTTCATGAAGTTTTTTTGTCCAGAACTTTAGTGCTGGTACTTCTTATTTTTCATCAATTGTTTTTTTCTTTCTTTCTAATGACTTTATTAGGACAAATTGAGTTAAATTTAACCTAAATAGGTCGACACCGAACGTTTTTGATTGGCACCAAAAGTTTGACCTCTTGGAATTCGATCCACCGCAACTCTTTTTGTTTAATTAAGTCATCTAAG
>JPYR01000022.1:173544-184936 GCA_000775305.1 Belgica antarctica
GAAGCATGAAGTTAGTGAGTCACTCACAGTACCATCGATTGACAGGCCAACATTTGTAAGATGTGAAAAACAAGATCTTTTGGATGTGTTTGCGGCATGCATTGAGCGGAAATTTTAATGTCAGCAAGGAACAACAAAAACCATAAACATTCTACATACATATGCTTATATGTTCGTATACCGTCCTCTCTTTCTCACTCCACCGAGTTTTTCAAAACCCAGAGTCGCATAAATAATTTATTTTATTGATTTTTCATCATTGAGTTTAGAGAAATACGGAAAACGAAACCATTTTCCGCTCACAGACAGGAGAGCATGGGATGTGATGTTGGGGGAGTGGAGGAATGAGATTGTGCAAAAAGGAAACAGCAGAAAACAACGCAAACACGAAATGAGACAAAAATTTTAAAATCGAGAGACCAGAGAGCAATTTGTGCTTTAAAACTTCTTTTCTCTTCTCGCTCGTTATTGGAAGTTTATTATTCCACGATATGAAATCATGGCGTAAACTGCTGATTGATTAAATGGTTTTACTATGAGAAAATCACTTTTATTGTTAACGCGCTGCAATTTGAGAACTGCTGAAAACGAGTGAAATATGGAAGTTTATCAGTGATTTGACTGCAATTCCAGCTATTTTTAA
The DNA here is from genome assembly GCA_000775305.1 of Belgica antarctica. NCBI lineage: Eukaryota > Metazoa > Arthropoda > Insecta > Diptera > Chironomidae > Belgica > Belgica antarctica. Next base: position 174,188 of record JPYR01000022.1, read on the forward strand.
GCTATTAAAACTTCACGCAAAATGAATTGCACTAATAAACCCTCCTTGACTTAATCACAATGTGCTATAACGATTCTTTTGATCCATCACTCAACGCAAATGGAATGTGGCGTAAGAGTGAGAGACTCTACGAAGAAGATTTTTTCCTTTGATGTTAGTGGAATAATAAGAAAGAATCGCTATATTCTTTCTGTCACGTTCTTTTTTCCCTCTTCTTGCGATATTTTAATTTTTTTTAAAAAAATTGCAGTAAATTTGTTTTCGTCTTTGAACAGAAAAGCGAAAAGCAGTAATAGAAACGTCCGCAGAAGAAGTTGAAAGGAAACAGCAAAGTTGAATTCAAAGGCGAATAAAAAATGGAAAATAAAACAAAACTTTGACTACCTGCAAAAACACGTTTCAAGAAGGTTTTCAGGGATTATTTGATTTTTTTCGATGACTGTAATCTTTGGTAATAATTTTTATAGAACTTGTGAAAATTCTTACACGGTTTGATAATATTGGCATATAAAGATTTCGTGAACCCGTGATTTATGAAAGCTGCAGCAACTCGAATTGGTTTAATGAGCCTTTTCATTGCAACACCTCTGATCTTCATCTGTTGCTTAATTTCAAGTCAGTCGATCATTAATCTGAGTGCCGATTGACAAACTATGAACAACCCATTAAGTGTAAACTGACATGTTTCGTGTTTGTTTCGATTTTCTTTTTTAACTTTCTTCATTTAAACAGAACTTTTGAGTATTTTAGTCACAACAATTTTAATCACTTTTTTATGTATTTTCGGTTCTTTTAGCGGTTTCAAAGAAAGAAGAAAGACTGAAAGAAAAATGTCGGAAAATTTATTTCGGATGTTATTCTTTCATATAACTCTAAGATATCTCTCTAAATTGCTGCGGTTTTGGTTGTTTTGGTTACTATTCATAGAACATCTTTTAAGAATAGCGACATTACTCAGGAAATAACCCTTCACACTTTGCTTAATAAAGTATGTTCGCACGACATCAAACGAATATAATCTTATTCATACACCGGATTTTTTTCTTATTTTTTCATAAATCAAAGAGGGTTCTGGAGTGTCTTAACAATTTAACATGTGCAATCTCACGATTGACCAGCATGAGAAATGAATTATTTGACGAAGTTCGTAGACATTTGGATGGAACTCTTCTAAAAGCGTTTAATTTAGGATTTTTTTTTACAAAATTGTCCACGTCTTAGACGTTTCTATTTAATAACATTTTAATTCACGTAAACGCTACTTTTTATGTTACTTTTTCATGTTTCAATGCTACAGGAGCGGAAACATTTCCCAAGTTCCTGAAATGTTCCTTCTTTCGAAAAGTTGTGAAGAAAAAAAATCAAGCTTTCCTGCTTTTCTTTGAAGCCTGGAATTAAATTTCTTTTCTTGAGCGCTCGTTCTTGTTCTCTCATTAATGTTTAATTTGCATTTTTATGAGTTTATAGCGTGTGAACTTCGTCATACTGTATAGGTGTGCTAGAAGAGTCGAGGGGAGGGAAATTTCTTTCGTCGTGGAAAAGAACAATTGTGATAAGATGGAATCACATGTTTTCCTTGTTACGACAATGCTAGAAGAAATTAAGAAAAAACCTTATCTGAAGTTTCGACACGTACTGACAAAATAGAGCAATTCTTGCTGACAGCAATTCAATTTTGGAACTTGTGACAAGTCGGTGATTTTGTCTGTGAACATTCTCGTTAAACGAACACAACGGTCTAAGGCTCAATCAAAATAGAGATCATTCGAAAAAAAAGTTCATTCTGCATATTTACAAAAATTTGAAAAATTATTTAAGGTCAAAATAAATCCAGCAGTTATCGTGTTCAAAGAAAAAGTAAGAAAAGTTGATGCTGCATTTTACTAGAGAAACCAGACTCTAAGTGAGTAATCAATTAAATGTTCTTCGATATTTCATGCGCAAGTCTTGAGTCTTTATAAATTTAAATTTATCTAATGGATTTAGATTCAAAATTCAGAAAAGATCGTCTCCAGTTCAGTGGATGAATTGAAATGTTTTACTTTCAGTGTAACTTTGAAAAAGAAGTGAAAATTTTCATGCCCAAAATCATTTTTCATGTTGTTTTTTTAGAAAACAGAACAAAGTGACAAACCAGTGTAGCTCAAAACAAAAACGAACACAAAGCTATAAAGCATTTTAAATGTATTTCAATTTAAAACATCTCAAAATGATAAATGAATGCCCAGCGTTCAAAGCATGTCAGCAAAGTGTAAATATATTTCGTATCAATTTATTCCCAATAAAATTTCAACGTTTTCCAGTCGTGAACACTGATTTTTAAATCTGACAGGTGACAGCTCCCCCTTTTCTGTTCAAGGAAGCTTTGGTTTTCTTGTTCATCCCCATTGAAAGCATTTAACATTACGTTTTGTCGTTTACAGTTTATATAAAATGTAATGCTGTTTAATGTCGCTTACGTAAAAAAATGAACTTTTATAAGCATTTTGTGTAATTTTGTGATTTTCTCCCTGAACTGAGCAAGTTTATGTAAAAGATGGCATGAAAAGCATGGTGCTTCATGGGAGGTAGAATTATGATTTATGCCATTAATGGGGACCAAATATTCCTGCACCGTCGCAATTTTCTTTTTGAGATCGTGTTTGCTTTTCTCCTATTTTCCGTATTAAAAACCGCTTCATACCTTTTTCACCAACACAGCTTGATACTTTTTCCCTTTACTCCCACCGTTGACTTCACAGTAGACGCAAAAATATTTAATTAAAATTCAATTTGTGAATTTTTTCATCTCGTATCTATGGTGTCGGCGCTCAGAAAAGGAAAAAATAACATCACTCGACATGCGACCTTAATCTTAAGCCTTGGGACGACTCAAAGGTTTCATCCTCTTGGAAAGTATAAGTTTTCGCTGTAACTTCCCTTTGGGATCCCAAATTTCAATTTATTAAATTTTAATTTGAGCCTCATTGGAGATAATTGATTGCATAACCATCCAAAGTATTCAGAGCTAAGGAGTAATTGAGAGACTTCGACAACAACAGTTAATTGAAATTTGCAAGTGGAAATTTTTTCTCCCGATCACTCTTAGCACAGAGATTATATCTTGTGGAATGGAGATAGAACAAATCGTTGCTACAAAACCATAATTGCCAAGAAATCATCAAATATCATTCAAAATCATCAGTCTTCATTAAAAAAAGTGTAACATTTAAGCAGAAAAACATGAATTGTGTAAGAGAATATGAAAACACATCAAATTACATAGAAAATATGATTATATTATGTAGATTCTCTGCTTTCGGCTCATAAAACTTTGCTGCCGCTACATTTCGCATGCCACACATGCTCAGTTGAAGGAAGAGAACACCGCACGATGGTTTCGTTAGGGTGAGGTCGTGATTTCGGAATTTTAATCATCAAGATGCCTTTAACTGTGAACAAAGTCCAACCCTAAAAGGTTTCGACTCATCGGATACATATTTTTTCCATCACATCAATTCAAGCTCGTTCCAGTCGCCTCTCCCAGCAGACTCATGTAAAACGGGGCGAAATTATCTTGTCAACAAACCCGATTGCGTATATTTGAGTCTGAATGGGACAACTGAACAAAAACTTTACCACTTCATTTTGGGCCTGTGATGATATTTATTTAAGAACAGAACCTAGCTCGAATAAATAGCCAATGAATGTCAACTAATTTGAATCGTCGTGTTTAATAAGACACCACGATGGGTTTGCTTAATAAACCCATTTGTGAATTTCGAAAATAATGCAAGCTCAAAACTAAATATCAGAACATAGGCGTTAAAATCTGTGTGTGCCGGGATAAAACTCTTCTAATGTCATCAGCAAGGGATTGAGAGAGAAAGGATAAAAAAAGGTCACACGAAGAAAAACTGGTTAGGGTGTCTCTTTGAAAATGATGACACAGGCAGATATAATCGCACAGATAAGAGTTAAATTAGTATAACGTCGTTGTTTGGCAGTCCGTTGTCGTCACTTCCGAATGCTCACGCAAAACCTGTTTTGCCAAAAAAGTAAAGATAAACAGGAGTAATGCTGATGTCTTAATTGAATATTTTTTTGACTCTTTCCGCACGACTTCATCAAAGTTCAGAGCTGATATGATGAGATTGTGTATCCGAGTGGAGAGTGAGATAATAGGGAAACGTGCTAATTACACCTTTACTCCCCGCGCATGAATTTAATGTTGCTTCATTTGGGCGGCGAGGGAAGCACGGAGATTTAGCATTTTTCCAAATAGTGACACATTTAAAACTTCTGAAATTTAGTTTTTACTTTATGTAGCCGAAAAGGTTTCTACCCATGACAAGACTCTCACTCGTCAGCCAGAAAAAAAACCTAATCACCAGAAAGACCAGTCAAGCGTAAAAATAAAGACATATGAGAAATTCTCAATCAAGACGTCGTCATTAGCGACACAGAAAGAGAGTGAAAGAAAATCGACATCGTTATAATGAAGTTTTTGGAATAACGAAGCGAGAAATAAAGTATCATGTTACACTTTAAACAATTTTTAAGATGAAATGTTGTGTGATTTGTTGCAACGGCGGGGGTCAAAGGATTCAATCTCATTCGTTATAGAGATGAAACAGTTCTTTTTCGCTTTGAAGAAGCTGAGTGTTCGAGATACAACCGATACGGGTGTTGTTGAGTGAAAAGAATTGCAGAGTGGTGGATTTTACTACGAATCACAAGCACGCCTGTGAGGTGTTTAGAAAATATTTGCATATTCTATAATATCTTTTTTATTGGAGTTGCGGAATTGAAAACAAAATGTTTATCTCAGGAATGTGCACACAACGCTGAGTTTCTTATGGGACTTGTTCATTTAAAACGACTTCATTTGGAAGAGTTTTAGATTATCCCAGTTTTGTAAGAATCGCTTATAGCAGTGGATCTTTTATCGTATCTTCTGCTCCGACGGTATTTTTGGATTCGAGCCTTTGTTTTCTGTTTCACACATCATCGTTAAAATTCTGTGCTGTATGCTTGGAATAAAACCAATAACAGTTTGGTGAAGCAGTTCAAAGTCGTAAAATCAAAGTTGAATATATTTCTGTTCAAATCAAATTGAAACTTGAAGCATTGCGATGGCATAGATTCTAACGCTTCCGGAACAATGTTTCCGGATTCCTTAAAAAAATTCTATCAAACAAGCTTTGTTCGTAAAACAACTAAAGACAAACCGTTGTTGGAAGCGTTGAATTAATTCAACTCTGACATCATTCGATATCTGAAAAGCCATTACACAACTGTGGAAAGTTGAAGCTACTAGCCATAGACATGAACTTGAATGAACATTGACTCGAATTGACACTGCAGCCTCTGGTTTCCCAACAAGCAGCGAGAGATTGACTTGAAGCATCATAAGTGTTCGCTTAGTCGATCAAATAAAAAATGCAACACGAAATTAATACAGCGAGAAAGACCGGTAGCCTGGAAATATGTATATGCAAGATGAAAAAGAGTGAATAAGAAAAAAACGCATTCTTAAAGGGGAAGATAAAGAGGTCTAACAGAGAGACGAATAAGGAGTATTAAATTACGTTTCACCTCACAGCTACTACACAAACACAAGACTTGACCATAACGTAGCATGAAATACTGCGCTTCCAAATGGCTAATAATTATTTTATTCAGAAGATTTTCGTATGAATTTGTGCTTGTGCAAACGTATAAAAGTTTGGATGAACTTTGATCAGATCAAAAGAATGGGAAATTACACTTTCGAAAGGACACTGAACCAACACTTTTCATGGTAAATATGACAGGATAATGGTTTGTGCAGTATTTAAGCGAACTTAAACGGCTTCTTTTGTTGAGAAGACCCGTGATCGACGCAAGACATTGAATATCTGCTGTCGTAGTAGCAAAATTCTTTTCTTCTGAGGTAACCCTCAAATCATTTATCGCTGTCGTCTCGAATGAACTTATTGCAAGCAAGGGTTTTTAGGAAAGTTTTTTTTCTTTATAATTTATGCGGGTGCAATTTTAAAGTTCAAACCCTCTTTTAAGTTGCTGAAAAGTTCCACAAACATTTTTTCATATGTGGAAAACTTAGCTCAATGCTTTCATGTAATAACTTTTAAATCGATAACTCTGGTATTTGGGTTGCAAGAAAGGCAGACCACTGCACAAAATACATGATGTTGAAAACTTTTTATACATTGCGTTGCACCAACATTAGCACAAGCTTGTGGAAAACGGAGATCATCAAATGTTCGCTTGTAATACTTTTTTTTACCCATAGTGTGAACGCTTTTTCATTCCAATTTATATTTTTATTCAAATCTATAAAAGCAAAAAAGTCTTCTTAATGTTTTTCTTTTCACCTTCCTTTCGTCTTCTCTCTTCTTAAGCTGTTTTAACACACCGACTTTTCAAACGCTAACGAGAGAGAGAAGAATTTTATTTCACATAAATAATACAAAATTATTTAATCTCAAGGTGTGGGAAGAAGTGGAAGAAGTGAGGGATTAAAGTTGTCATGGCTTTGGAACTTGTGAGTGACCAAAAGAAAATAATAACAACAATAAAAAAATTCAGATAAAACGTAAGATTTATTCAACATTTACATAAAATAGAAACTTTAAAAAACACACTTTCCAATGAAAGGAATTTTCTCGCCTCTGAAACTTGAATTGAAGCGCGTTGTACGACTGAGAAGTCGGCGAATCAGCAGTCTGCGTTTCAAATATTAAGTCACGCATACAAATTGAGCAGATTTTATTAACATTTCCAATGAAGTGACAACTTATTTAACATAAGAAATACTTCAAGTTAGAAAAATAATTGATAAGAAAGAAAAATCTGTGTTTTCAAATGCCAGAATTATTTGCGTCGAGAAGTGCCTACAAACCAATTCCGGTTTTCAATTTTTCCATTTGATTCTGTTGAAAACATCGAATCGACGGACTATCAGAAAAACTTTGCTACGAAATCCGCTTCAGTCAGCTTGATTCACTAGTGCAGCAACTTGCGAAACCAGAAGTAAGTTCAGCATAAAATTTCCGATTCCGTCTCTCCAGACATGATGGTGAAGCTTACATTTTTGAGAAAATATTGCAAAAGTTTAGAAACCGAAAATTTAAACAAAATAATTTTAAAAGAGATGAACATTGTAGCTGTTCAAAGGTCACGAGAGGCACTGAAGTGAACTTTCGGAGACCTTTCGAGTTTTAACGTTTTTGCTAAGGTTCATGACTTTTTTCTGAAAATAATTTTTAGGTTTGAAACTATTTAGCTCAGAGATAACAAATTTCACTAGCAAGATTTGAACTCGAACTTTTGGTTTTATAAAATTGGCATCAGTAATGTACCGATGGATCAATAGATCAGAACAAGGCTTTCAAATCCAATCAGTTCTATCACATCATGTGCCAGTCTCAAGAAACAAAATCTTTCAAAACTCAACAAAAGAAAAATTCCCCATTATTCACAGACGTCTAGCAATTGTTCGGTTTGGTTTCTTCTTACTTTGAATTGAGCTCATCAATCGGTGTTCGCCTCGAAAGGCCGTTAATTTTTTATGCACGCTTTTCTTCACAAAGTATTGACCACGTTTTTTCAACTGATTTTCCTCTGGTAACGGTTGCGATTTTCAGGACTGCAGATACAAATAGTGTTGAGTGTGTGCAAACAAGGATTTTTTTCCTTTTTATCTTCAGGTGGCGTCAGGTATTTATGACTTAACATTCTCTTTGGCTCAGGCGTTCCCTTTTTAAGGTAACCGAAATTTGAGAAGTGCTTCAAATATAAAGGCTGTTTAATAAAACTACCTGCTTTCATTCCAAAATGTCTAACACTAAAATAACAACAGCCTTTCGAGACATTTCGATCGAAATCTTTAACGTCTAGGGATAACAAAGTTAAAACGGTTAACCTTGAATTTGAACAAATTCGAGAAAAAGTTTGTTGTCATGTTTGTAGTCCAAACCACAGAACTTCACTTGATGATGTGAGATTTTTTCAATTTCTTTGCAAAGTTCATCTTGTAACTGAGTTTTTTTTAATCCAACTGCTACTTTCCCGAATTAATTCAATTATTCTTCTCCAGTTTGTCATTTTCTTTTGAAAATCAAAAGAAGAGTCTCAGAGGCTCAAAACAACAATTTTTTCTCAGTTACGATAAATAAAAATTTCTAAGACAGTAGCCCCAACGACGTTCGTCTACTCCCACCGGCCCAATTCTCTTTTATATTTCGAAGCAAACTTTGAGAAGAATGTCAAAGCTTGAAAGTTCCTTATCATCTCCGCTGAAATAAAAATCTATGTAGCAATTCGGTAAGAGAAAAGATGCGCGTTCAAACATGCGAGGGGCGAAGGAAAAAAAAGAAACGCTTTTAGGAGAAAAGAAGATAAAGAAGCGATATTGATGCTATTATTATCATTATCAACATTACTTCTACTGAAAGAACCAGAGAATGATGTGAGTTCTGAAAGGCGAAAACATCCGAAAAATTAAAGCTTTTTGTGAGTGTTTTTCTTGTGGAAGTTTTTTGTTTGCTTTTCTGAGTACTTGGAGATTTTCAAACCAATTCCCAACTTTCGGGTTGTTGCTCGCTTTTTAACGGATTATAGAAGTTTTTAAGCTACCGACGATCCTTTGTTGGCGCTTGTTTGAACAGCGGCTTGTGTTTGTACGTGCATTTAAAATTTTCAGTAAATGAAAATCGAGAGAGAACATTCACTTAATCCAAACAATGGCCTCATAGCTCCTCAAAAGCACCCCGGAAAAGTGGGAATACCCCCTAGGCACAAGAACTCACATTATTTTCAATGACATTGCACAATTTCAACACCATAAAAAAGAACGAATGGAATCATAAAAGATTTTTTAAGTTGGCTGACAGGGTGGGGGCGAAGAAGATATTTTTCGTCATGTCATAAAAATATTACATTAAAGAGAGATAATGCTTCCTCAAATCTTTCTCATAGGGTGTAATGTCTTTTCCTTTTGCAGGGTGACTGCGAATATGTTTGTTCCTCTTAGACGGACTTTTCAGTTTTATTAAGCAATTGTTGATAATATGGAAATTTGACTTGCGAACAGTTATGGCTGTGAGTTTCCACAAGCGTTGCGAAGCAATGTAAAAGTTTCGTGCTTAAAATGACTCACTCGACAGTTGTGATTTGTGATTAATGTATCAAATCAAGTTTTCACTTTGAATTGGTCTTGATTACCTTTAATTTGTGAAGATTATTGAACTACTAGTCACTTTCAAAACAAAATCCGATTTGTGTTGCGATAGAGAACCAAAGCATGTCTACCGCTACATGAAGGTCGTTTGATTAAGCGTGCCTTGTTGCGTAGTTTTGTCACTTGCGGTAATTTCTCACAATGTGCGTTACTAAAATTCTGTTACTTTCAAAAGCTTGGAAAAGAAGTAGATTTAATAGAAAGATCCTATTCCTTAGATTCATTAAGGCAAATTAATAAAGACTTTGATGTGAAATAACTCGGAATTATTGAACGACATAAAATTTTGATGCGTCAAGTTGAAACGAAGGTCATAAAAAGTCATTAGCTACAGGGACGGTCTTGTCCTATTCATATTTCTATAAACTCCACTCAATAAAAAAGATATTCATCACAACAAATTTATCATTAGATTTTCTTGTTTTCTTCTTATTCATCTAGAAAACGAGAATAAAAACTTCTAATAAATCAATCGGAAGAACATTTTTTCATCTTCACGGATATTTCACGGGGTCTTCAACGCCAGAAGATGCTTGAAAAGAAATTTTCTGATCATTCTCCGTTTATTCTTTCATGATATTCAAGAAAACTTTTTGAGATTTTAAACTGCATTATTGTGATGATATCTTGAACTCGAGATCGGTTATGACTGTGAAGTTTACTTTATAAGTTACAGTGTAGAAATTCGTTTTTGTTGAAATTTTGTTTATGAATGTTTGACACCTGAGTTTACGGCTAGGGTTTTGGGTTGGAAAAAATGTCTCAGTACACACACATGATTTCAGAGAGAACTTTTTAATTGAAAATTTCCATTTCATGTACACTCAACAAACATGGGTCAATAAACTATTCACTTAAGACTCCTTGAGTAGTTTTATAAAATTTTATCTCGTTATTTTATAAAAGCAGTTCATGGGTAAATATTTCACAAAAAGGGAAGCAGAGAGAAAGAAAGAAAACCACAGCACTCAAAGGTGCAAAATATGAAAGAATGAACATCTGAAAGAAAATTTTGACGACGTTTTATCAATTTCATATTTTTATTCTTTCCTTAAGTGGAGTTTCTTTCTGAAAGCAGCTGCGAAGAAGTTAAAGAGAGAATAACGAGCCGTCAATGAAGGTAAAGTAAAAATTGCATTTCATTTGCTCTGTATTGTTCGAATCTCGAAGACGAATAGCCGAGTTGATGAGCACTTTTAAGAACCGAGAATTATTGCCTGATCATTTGACCCCTTAAAAATAAATTTCACAAAACTTGGAAAATCATAACCGAAAGTTTGTCATCCCCCCAAATGTGTTAACCACCGTTTTCGAATAGCATTTTTATTTTTCTTCTCTTTATAGATTTTATGGCGCAACGTCTGACACGTTTACAGTAACAAACACAAGCGCAGTCTCGCTTATACAAGCACAAGGATTCGTTTTGTTCATGTTCATGGTTCTGGTATGAGAAATTAATTAAATTGATGTTTTTATTAAGAAGCGTTTGCTTTTCAGCTCTGGTTGTTAAATTTGTTTTTGCTATG